>JAHIAL010000068.1:0-292446 GCA_021605145.1 Aegilops bicornis
ATTCAAGCACAAACAAAAGAAGTGGGAGCAAAAAATCCTCGATGCTTTTCAAAGAAGATTTCGGTAGTAGCAACCGTAGCATCTCCGTAGTAGCAAAAATCGAGACAGGTTGAACAAAAGTAAAAAGTCACCTTGTGCCGCCGATGCAACACCGCCTTGGGTGGATGTAGCAAAAATTGTCTTCGGTTCCAGCAAAATCAAAATATGGTTGTAGCAAAAACGATAGAAAAAACAGAAGATATAGTTTTACGCATCGTGGAGATGGATAGCAAAACCGGAAAATGACCGTAGTAAATAAAAGATCAAATGAATTCGTCGGGTCTGCAACAAGAATCACCGTTGGTAGCCCAGATTTGGGCGGGTGGGTGGTAGCCAAAACATGGGCCGGTTCCACTTTAAATCAAAAACATGGTTGTAGCCAAAAAAATCTAACTTGTCATCACAATTGGTCGATTGTAGCTCTCTACCATGGCGACGCAGCACCGTAATGCTTAAACACCATCATTGCGGTTGTCTCATTCCGCCACGGCCGGATTGTCGACAGCAAGACCGCCGGTGTGACGCCGCCATTATCCGGCGAAAATCACTGGGACGCACGAGATGGCCCATGGTCCCGCTGCCAGCGCGGGGAAGCCGGTCGAGCTTCGAGTGTCCCACTGATAAAGAAAGAAGCCCGTGGCTTTAAGTCGGGCCGGATGGATTCGTTGGGAGTGAATCAACGAGAGATTGTTCTATGAATAATGGCCAAAGAGTAGGGGAAAAGAAGGGATCGAACGATCGGAGGGGCGGCGCTCCCCTGTGAAGAAGAAGATAAGCGAGAGAGAGAAAGCGGTTTGTGGGGCCCACGCCTATATAGCATTACGGGTTGTAATGATCCTGACCTCAAAACGGTCAGAGTCTTCTGTATCTGCAAGCTATCCACGGATCAAGCAGGCCGGGTACATACAAAGACATCAATGTATATATCAAAGTGCAATCACATGTATATATAACGAAAATTGATATATACCTCGTAAGTGTCGCCGAATGATAGCAAATAATTCGGGTGTGGAGTCCCATCAACGCCATATCGGCAAGTTGAGTGTATGAACCCGCACTCCTATATCGTAGTCTTACTCGTCGGAAGGAATAATATCTACAACATGAGACGTTGCGGTACAATTGCAGTAGAACGCAAGACATTGAATACTGCAACTTTATAAGATCCACAATAAGAGAAAAAGCGTATGATAAAACTACTCTACATGCAATAATATGAAAGCTTTGTGGCTTTAAGGGGTTCCGAAGGTTTTGTTTTTGCATAAAGCTAATTTATTTTCCCTACAACAAAGGGATGTCAAGTGAATCTCTAATGCTGTACAAACGAGTAGCCATCTATATATGACATGGATTCCGCTTAACCCATGCCTCATGGCCCATAATAACAATAAATAAGTGGCCCTCAATTAGTTTTCATTCCGGTAAGTTGAAGAGTTCCCAGATAGATCCAAGTCCAGAGGCTTAAAATTGTCCGGGTAGCAATAAAGGACACGGCTAATCGATTAGGGACTCTCGCAGAGTGTTGTGCACTTTACCCCACAAGAATCGCTCCTCCTTTTATGCATCCTCGCACTACAAAGTAGTTTGAGAACCGGACGTAACAAAACATGGTCTTCCTCAAGAGTTCCAATGACCAATCGTCCCCGCAACGCTCCATCTAATCCTAATCGTAGTTCTACATCCGCCCAAGACCGTCCCAGTACCTGTGAGTCATAAGGCTAATAAGGGTCAATTGACCAAGCCGTGAGCCCATAGTGACTTGTCGCTACACAAGTAAGCTTCCCGCATGAAGTATTCTTCCATCTCTTTTGAGCTCGGGTGGAGCTTTCCACATGATATCACCGCCTCCCAATCAATCGAAAGTATTGGATGCAACCATATGTTGTTGGGAACGCCGTGCATGGAAAAACAAAAAAACAATCTACGCATTACAGTGCAAAAAAGATCTATCCATGGAAAATGCATAGCAACGAGGGGAGAGGAGTGTGTCTATGTACCACTCGTGAAAATCGTAGCGTAAGCGTTGAGTATACACGGTTGAAGTAGTCGAACTCTTCTTCGTGATCCAACCGATCATAATTCTGAACATCACGACACCCTGCGCCGCTCAGCACACACGCTCAAATTCGGCGGCACGCCCCTCAGCTTTCTTGATCCGGCAAAGCAAGATCGCTAAGCGGGTTAGTGGATGAGTTCCTAGCCAAGACGATTTACCTGCGTGCATGATGGCAGGTGGTGGTGATACTGCTATTCCCCACGAGGCCCTTCGCCTAAGCACTAAGGAAATATGGCTGAGAGACAAATCAGGAGTAGGGGCGCCACACACCGGCTAAGAGATTGTCCAGTGCAGTTATGTGTGGCGCCTCCATCCCCCATTATACATATATAGGTGGTGGGAGAGGAGTAGGCAGCCAGAGCGCCGGGCAAGTACAGGGTGCGAATCCCACTTGGGCTCCCCGCGCCTCAGCCGCCGCCTCTTCCTTATTTGCTGCATGTAGGAAGGCGGGAGGAGGAGGCGCACTCTCTTCCTTCCCTCTATAGGTGGAAGGAAGGAAAGAGGGCTAGCCTCTCATTTCCTTCCATAGGGCCGGAGGCTGAGTAGAGGAAGAAATTCCCAGCCCCCTTGTAGGCTGGTGCATGCCTCCCCTTGGCCCATTAGGCCCATAGACTTCCCGGAACCCCTTACAATGATCATCGACGACTTCAGCCGTAAAGCTCAGCCCCGAAACCCTTTCCGGCAACCGAATAGCATCATACTATATACTCAATATTCGCCTCCGGACCATTCCATTCGAGCTCATAATCATGTTTGTGATCTCATCCAGGACTCCAAACAACATTCAAATAACAAATCATATAACTCATATAACACTATATCGTCAAGAATGTTAAGCGTGCAGACCCTACGGGTTCGAGAACTATGTAGACATGGCCGAGACACCTGCTACTTCTTGAGCTTACGTTGGTTTTTTCTTTGAAGAGGAAAGGGTGATGCAACAAAGTAGAGATAAGTATTTCCCTTAGTTAGAGAACCAAGGTATCAATCCAAGAGGAGGTAAACAAGCAAGTCCAATCTATGCACCTACAAACAATCAAACACTTGCTACCCAACGCAAGCCAAATGGGGTTGTCCAATCCCTTCATGAATTCAATTGCAACATGGGTGAGGATCCGATAGAGATAGATATAAAAGATTACTAAAATGTAAAACAAAATAAGAACAAATAAATTGTAGTAAGGTATTTTTGGGGTTATTTGGTTTATAGATCTGAAAATATATGATAGAAAATAGACCTGGGGGCCATAGGTTTCACTAGAGGCTTCTACCGAAAGAAAACATACGGTGGGTGAACAAATTCAACGAGGCAGCAAATTGATAGAAAAGCACAAAGTTATGATGATATCTAAGGCAAATGATTATGAATATATAGGCATCATGTCCGGTGTCAAGTGGACCGATCCTACCCGCAGCATCTACTACTATTACTCCACATATTCTAATTCCACTCCTTCTACGCATCTAGAGTATTAAGTTCGGGAGAATAGAGTAACGCATTAAGTAAGATGACATGATGTAGAGGATAAATTCAAACAATATGATGAAAACCATCTTTTTATCCTTGATGGCAATAATACAATATGTGCCTCCATAAGCTACCCTACTATGTCAACGGGTAAGGACACCGCAAGATTGAACCCAAAACTAAGCACCTCTCCCATTGGTAAGAAACACTCTTCGCAGGATGTCGCTAATCACGACACTACGATCGGAAGACCCTTCAACGAAACTGAGTGCGATGCCATAATCACAAATGGTGGTGTAAAAACCATCAAAAAGGTGCAAAACGCGTTTGTGATGAAGGATGCATCAAACACTCTGGTTCATATTTTAGTTCCGTGTGCGATGCGGGGCATCTACGGTTCAGCTCAATTAACTATTTTGCGATGGCGAGGAGGAACAAAAGAAATGGGTAGCCGGATGAAGGTGTATGCGATGTACAAAGCATACCTGGCTGATTCACTTCTTTGGATGAATTGTTTGTGATTAAGCAACACAAAAGAAACGGTCACCAGATCAAAGGTGTGTATGCGATACTCGACATGCGGTTCACTCCTGATGAACTGGCTATGCTTGAGACATGAGCGAACTCAAACGGTTCAAATGAACAAGATGTGTGCGATACGAGGCAAACATGTGCTCGTGATGTGGAGCGTGTCGGAAACGCAGCGTTAAGACCGATAACAACCGTATTTGAGCGATACTAACAAGCCGTTTGTGTTGTTGTGAGAAAAGCGATTGCTGGTATACAATTGTGAGTGATTGATGAAAACATCACCGACGGGTTCCATTGTTTAGTCCGTAATGCGATGTGATTTTCTTTGTCCGCACACCATCTACGCTCTGTCTATAGAGCATGAACATATATACTTAAAAAGACAGCATTGCATAACCAAATTAAGCATACAATTACACAAGTGACTACACACATAAATTTGCACACACTAAAGTAAGCAATTACATGCATACTAAAGTAGGAGAAACGAGGATCTAATCATCTACTTATTGTTGTGATGACGCTTGCCATTGCTCTGCTTCCGCCTGGATCCCTGGCTGTTTTGAGGAAGGAGGCACTTCCTCATGTCAATGATCCTCCTGTACATGTCGTAGCTCGTGGTATACGCCTCATGGCCGTACATACACGGCGTGATCTTTGTCGAAGCTTTTTCCATCCGGGCCGAGTGTCGAGGCATGCTTGTCCTTGTTGCATCTAATCCTTCATGTCTCCGTAGTAGGGGTCGATGATGGCCTCGGCGAGGTGAACCAAAGTGAGTCCTTCTCATGCTCCTTATCGCCCTTTAGATCGTATATTGGCCGGATACCGACACAGATGTCGATAAGATTCGGCGATGCCCGAACTCTCGAAAGTGCCTTTACATCATATGGTGATGTCCACCGTTAGCGGCTATATGTAGTGAGGGCTGTTGACAAACCTGCGAACGCTTCGCAAGGCCTTGTGGCTAGGCAAAGTAGTGGTAGACGAGGACGGTGGCTAACACGCACATCACAGGCAGAAGAAGCGGCGACCTTGGGACGAGACCCGACACCTGGCGCAGGGTGTATTGAGGTCGAACCCCACCACCTTGTACTTCTCTCGGCAAGCAACAACTCCATGATGTGGATGGAGGTGCTCCACCAGACGAGGTCATTGGTGTACACCAACGAGAGGGCCATGAACCTTCGTGGGTGTCCACCACAAGGCTTGCGCATGGTGAACCATTGCTCGTCATCGGCGGCGCTTCAGTGCCATTGGAGGCTATGCAGATACCCTCTAAGAATTTCTCGTGGTGGGTGCTGCTTCTTGCAATGGTGGGCGCGATCGAAAGGTTGAAAGAGACACAGGTAGGTTAAATGGCGCTAATAATAAATGGGGAAGCTGGCCGGCTGTAGTAAATCACACGCTCTTGTCCACGGCGTTCATAAGCGGAGAGATTCGGTGCGCTTGATCAACACCATAGACCGCCGCTTGGGCTCAAGAGGCGCCAAATGTATCGTCGGTGAGCTTGTTCCTGCGCCATCGCTGTTTAGCGTCTGAAAGCTTCCCGCCGGCTAGTTTAGCACGCGTCGGCTAGAAGAAAGGGACAAATCGTAGGCGTTTATTGGCAAAAAGCTTTGTAAAAGCGTAAGTGTGTGGAATAACCAACCGGTCATAAGTTTACCCTTGGGTGATGAGGTCAAAGTTACACAAAAAGGGTGATGATGGACACTTGAGTGCGATAATTAATTTTATGCTTACAAAGGCACAGTGGAAGAAACCAAGCGTGGTGCAATAATGTCAAAGATCGCATGATCCGAGTTAGCTACTCTGAGATCATGTGATGTGAGATCGACAAGGTAAACTGATTCGAGAATGGTTAATAAAATCTAAAACCATTGCATATTAAGGTCAAAATAGTGCTAGCAATATACGAGTCTCATACGATTCCATTTCAACGATTGTACCACAAAAGCTCGAAATGTTACAAGGTTCAAATTCCAGAGTTATATGGCTCAAAATCAAAGGTTACAAGGTTCAAACTGTTATTAGAAATGAAATTCAGCTCATCAGCTGCAATTGTTGTAAATATGCCCTAGAGGCAATAATAAAAGCATTATTATTATATTTCCTTGTTCATGATAATTATCTTTTATTCATGCTATAACTGTATTATCCGGAAATCGTAATACACGTGTGAATACATAGACTACCATACGTCCCTTTAGTAAGCCTCTAGTTGACTAGCTCGTTGGTCAACAGATAGTCATGGTTTCCTAACTATGGACATCGGATGTCATTGACAGCATCTCCACGCCATTAGGGAGAATGACGTGATGGACAAGACCCAATCCTAAGCATGGCACAAGATCGGTAGTTCGCTTTTGCTAGAGCTTTTCCAATGTCAAAAGTATCTCTTCCTGTAGACCATGAGATCGTGTAACTCCCGGATACCGTGCGAAAGTGCTTTGGGTGTACCAAACGTCCTGCAACGTAATCGGGTGACTATAAAGGTGCACTACGGTATCTCGAAAGTGTCTATTGGGTTGACACGGATCAAGACCGCCAAGCATTAGTCGTATCTTGCTTCTGGGGTATTGTGGGATGAAGCGGCCGGACCAACCTTACATCGCATTTTTACGTGAGACCAGTTCCACCGACTAACATGCACTAGTTGCATAAGGTGGTCAAGGGTGTCTGCTTCTCTCCACTTTAGTTGAAGTGGATTCGATGAAAAGGGTCCTTATGAAGGGTAAATAGAAGTTGACAAAAATCACGCTATGTGGTTATTCTCGTAGGTAAGAAAACGTTCTTGCTAGAACCCAATTGCAGCCATCAGAAAAGATGCAACAACAATTAGAGGATCGCCTAACTTGTTTTTGCAGCAATTGACATGTGATGTGATATGGCCAAGTTGTGATGAATGATGAATGACACATTGTGATGTATGAGATCATGTTCTTGTAATAGGAATCACGACTTGCATGTCGATGAGTATGACAACCGGCCGGTGTGCCATAGGAGTTGTCTTTATTTTGTATGACCTCATGCGTGTCATTGAAGAACGCCATGTAAATTACTTTACTTTATTGCTAAACGCGTTAGCCATAGAAGTAGAAGTAGTCGTTGGCGTGACAACTTCATGAAGACACGATGATGGAGATCATGATGATGGAGATCATGGTGTCATGCATTGACAAGATGATCATGGAGCCCAGAGATGGAGATCAATGGAGTTTTATGATATTGGCCATATCATGTCACTATTATATAATCGCATGTGATGTTTATTATATTTATGCATCTTGTTTACTTAGAGCGAAGGTAGTAAACAAGATGATCCCTTACAACAATTTCAAGAAGTGTTCTCCCCTAGCGTGCGCAATCGCTACTAAAGTTCGTCAGCTTCTAAGCACCACGTGATGATCGGGTGTGATGGATTCTTACGTTCACATACAGCGGGTGTAAGGCAGATTTACACACGCAAAACGCTTAGGGTTAACTTGACGGGCCTAGCATGTACGGAACATGGCCTCGGAACACCGGAGACCGAAAGATCGAACACGAGTCGTATGGAAGATCTGATCAACATGAGAATGTTCACCGACGATGACTAGTCCGTCTCACGTGATGATCGGACACGGCCTAGTCGACTGGATCGCAGTAACACCTTAGATGACCAGAGGGATGTCTAATGGAAAGTGGGAGTTCATTAACTAATTTGATTAGATGAACTTTATTATCTGAACAATAGTCTAAAATCTTTGCAATATGTCTTGTAGATCAAATGGCCAACACTCATGTCACCATGAACTTCAACGCTGCGTTCCTAGAAAACCAATTTGAAAGATGATGGCGACAGCAACTATTCGGACTAGGTCCTAACTTGAGGATTATCCTCATAGCTACCAAGAAACAATATGTCCTAGAAGGACCGCTTAGGTGAAGCACCATCCCGGAACCAAGGCGTTATGAGCGCTTGCGTCTCGTCTTGATGATTACTCCCTCGTTCGATGCGGCATGCTTTACTGACTTAGAACCCGAGGGCTCCAAAAGCGTTTTGAGCAACACGGAGCATATGAGATGTTCGAGGAGATGAAACTAGTTTTTCCAAGCTCATGCCCGGTCGAGATATGAAGTCTCCGGACAAGTTCTATAGTTGTAAGATGGAGGAAAACAGTTACAAAGGAGTACATACTCAAAATGTAAGGTTGCATCACCGCCTTTGTCCCCAGTGGACATAAACCTCCCGGACGAAGGCGGTCATTGACGAGAATCCTTGATCGCTCCCACCAAGCTACAAGAGCTTTGTGATGAACTACAATATCACGAGGATGGTGAAGACCATTCCCCGGCGTATTCTCAATGCTAAAGTCGGCAGAGGTTGAAATCAAGAAAGAACATCAAGTGTTGATGGTCAATAAAACCACTAAGTTCAAGAAGGGCAAGGGCAAGAAGAACTTCAAGAAGGACGGCAAAGAGAGTTGCTGCGCCCGTCAAGCAAGTTCTTGGGGAAGAAGAAGTCAAAGAATGGACCCAAGCCCAGAGGCAGTGCTTTTATTGCAAGGGAAGGCCAATTTGAAGCGGAACTGCCCCAAATATAGCGGACAAGAAGGCCGGCAACACTAAAGGTATATTTGATATACATGTAATTGATGTGTACCTTACCGATTACTCGTAATAACTCCTGGGTATTTGATACGGTGTCGTTGCTCATATTTGTAACTCACAGCAGGAGCTGCGGAATAAACGGAGGCTGGCGAAGGACGAGGTGACGATCTTGGCGTCGGGAATGGTTCCAAGGTCGATGTGATCGCCGCCGCACGCTACCTCTACATTTACCTCACTGGGATTAGTTATAAACCTTAATAATTGCTATTTGGTGCCAAGTTTGAGCATGAACATTGTATACGGATCTCGTTTAATCTGAGATGGCTACTCATTTAAATCCGAGAATAATGGTTGTTCTATTTATATGAGAGAAATGTTTTATGGTCATGCTCAGATAGTCAATGGTTTATTCTTAATGAATCTCGAACGTAATGTTACACATGTTCATAGTGTGAATACCAAAGATGTAAAGTTGATAACGATAGTCCCACATACTTGTGTAATCGCCTTAATGGTCACATTGGTGTCAAGCGCGGAAGAAGCTCCATCTTGATGGACTTACTGGAGTCTCCGGATTATGAATCATTTTGACACATGCGAACCATGCCTCATGGGCAAGATGACCAAGACTCCGTTCTCCGGAACAATGGAGCGAGCAACCAACTTATTGGAAATCATACATACCGATGTAAGCGGTCCAATGAGTGTTGAGGCTCATGGAGGATATCGTTATGTTCTCACTCTCACGAGATGACTTGAGTAGATATGGGTATGTCTACTTGATGAAACACAAGTCCGAGACCTTTGAAAAGTTCAAGGAATTTCAGAATGAGGTAGAGAATCAACGAGACCGGAAAGATAAAATTCTTCTGATCGAGATCGTGGAGGAGAATATTTAAGTCACGAATTTGGCACACACTTAAGAAAATGTGGAATCGTTTCACAACTCACGCCGACCGGAACACCTCAAGCGTAAGGGTGTCCGAACGTCGTAATCGCACTCCTATTGGATATGGTGCGATCTATGATGTCTCTTCTTGATTTACCGCTATCTTTTTGGGAATACGCTCTAGAGACACTACATTCACTTTAAATAGGGCAATCGTCTAAATCCGTTGAGACGACAAGTATGAATTATGGTTTGGGAAGAAACCTAAGCTGTCGTTTCTAAAAGTTTGGGGATGCGATGCTTATGTCAAGAAACTTCAACTGAAAAGCTCGAACCCAAGTTTCGGGAAAAATCGTCTTCATAGGATACCCTAAGGAAACCCTTGGGTATACCTTCTACCTTAGATCCGAAGGCAAGATCTTTGTTGCCAAGAACGGAACCTTTACGGAAAAAGAGTTTCTCTCGAAAAGGAGTAAGTGGGAGGAAAGTAGAACTTCGATGAAGTACTACCTCTTGAACCGAAAGTAGTGCATTTCAGGAAAATGTTCGTGTGGTGCCTACACCCATTGGAGAGGAAATTAATGATGATGATCAAGGTAATTCGGATCAAGTTGCTACTAAACCAGAGGTCCACTAGGACACGTTCCGCACTGCAGTGGTACAGCAACCCCGCCCCGGAAATCATGTTGTTAGACAACGGTGAACCTTCGTACTATGAAGAAGCGATGGCGGGCCCGGATTCCAACAAATGGCTCAAGCCATGAAATCCGAGATAGGATCCATGTATGAAAACAAAGTATGGACTTTGATGGCAGACTTGCCGATGATCGTGACGATAGAAAACAAGTGGATCTTTAAGAAGAAGACAGACGCGGATGGTAATGTTACCGTTTATAAAGCTCGACTTGTCGGTAAGGGTTATCGACAAGTTCAAGGGATTGACTACGATGAGACTTTCTCACACATGAAAGCTTAAGTCCGTCTCAATCATGTTAGCAATTGCCGCATACTATGATTATGAGATATGGCAGATGGATAGACGTCAAAACAGCGTTCCTTAACGGATATCTTAAGGAAGAGATGTATATGATGCAGCGGAAGGTTTTGTCGATCCTAAGAATGCTAACAAAGTATGCAAGCTCCAATGATCCATTTATGGGCTGGTGCAAGCATGTCGGAGTTGGAACATTCGCTTTGATGAGATGATCAAAGCGTTTGGGTTTTATCTTGAGACTTATGGAGAAGCCTGCGTTTACAAGAAAGTGAGTGGGAGCTCATGTAGCATTTCTCATATTATATGTAGATGACATACTTTTGATGGGAAATGATATAAAACTCTTGGACAACATTAAGGCCTACTTGAATAAAAGTTTTTCAATGAAGGACCTTGGAGAAGCTGCTTATATATTAGGCATCAAGATCTATAGAGATAGATCGAGGACGCCTCATAGGTCTTTCACAAAGCACATACCTTGATAAGATTTTGAAGAAGTTCAAAATGGATCAGTCAGAAGGGGTTCTTGCACATGTTGCAAGGTGTGAGATTGAGCTCGGCTCAATGCCCGACCACGGCAAAAGATAAAGAAGAGATGAGTGTCATCCCCTATGCCTCAGCCATAGGATCTATTATGTATGCCATGTTGTGTACCAGACCTGATGTAAACCTTGCCGTAAGTTTGGTAGGAAGGTACCAAAGTAATCCCGCAAGGAACAACCGGACAGCAATGATCAAGAATATCCTGAAGCACTGAAAGGACAAAGGACATGTTTCGTTTATGGAAGTGACGAAGAGCACGTAAGTAAAGGGTTACATCGACGCTAGCTTCGACACGCATCTGGATGACTCTAAGTCACAAACCGGATATGTGTATATGTTGAATGGTGGAAGCGATGGCTGGAGTGCGGTACCGCGAAGCGTCGTGGCCGGGATCTACATGTGAAGCGGAGTACATGGCAGCCTCGGAGGCAGCGCATGAAGCAATTTGGGTGAAGGAGTTCATCACCGACCTCGGAGTCATACCCAATGCGTCCGGGGCCGATCAAACTCTTCTGTGACAACACTTTGGAGCTATTGCCCTTGCCAAGGAGCCCGAGGTTTCACAAGAAGACCGAGCACATCAGCGTCGCTTCAACTCCATCCGTGAAAATGTTCAAGATGGAGACATAGAAATTTGTAAAGTGCATACGGATCCGAATGTCGCGAGATCCATTGACTAAACCTCTTCCAAGGGCGAAACATGATCAACACCGTAACTCTATAGGGTGTTCGATTCATCACAATGTAACTAGATTATTGACTCTAGTGCAAGTGGGGAAGCTGTTGGAAATATGCCCTAGAGGCAATAATAAAAGCATTATTATTATATTTCCTTGTTCATTATAATTGTCTTTTATTCATGCTATAAATGTATT
Source organism: Aegilops bicornis (assembly GCA_021605145.1). NCBI lineage: Eukaryota > Viridiplantae > Streptophyta > Magnoliopsida > Poales > Poaceae > Aegilops > Aegilops bicornis. The sequence goes on from JAHIAL010000068.1 coordinate 11,986, forward strand.
ATCCGGAAATCGTAATACACGAGTGAATACATAGACTACCATACGTCCCTAGTAAGCCTCTAGTTGACTAGCTCGTTGGTCAATAGATAGTCATGGTTTCTGACTATGGACATCGGATGTCATTGACAACGGGATCACGCCATTAGGAGAATGACGTGATGGACAAGACAATCCTAAGCATGGCACAAGATCGTGTAGTTCGTTTTGCTAGAGCTTTTCCAATGTCAAAGTATCTCTTCCTTAGACCATGAGATCGTGTAACTCCCGGATACCGTGACTGAGTGCTTTGGGTGTACCAAACGTCCACAACGTAATCGGGTGACTATAAAGGTGCACTCTGTGTATCTCCGAAAGTGTCTATTGGGTTGACCACGGATCAAGATCGGATTTGTCACTCCGTGTTACGGAGAGGTATCACTTCAGGCCCACTCGGTAGTGCATCATCATATTGAGCTCAAAGGTGACCAAGTGTCCGTCACGGGATCATGCATTACTGATGCGAGTAAAGTGACTTGCCGTAATGAGACCGAACGAGGTATTGGGATACCAACGATCGAGTCTCTGCAAGTAACATACCGTCGACAAAGGGAATAGAATACGGGGTTGCTTGAACCCTTGACATCGTGGGTTCATTCGATGACAACATCGAGGAGCATGTGGGAGCCAACATGGGTATCCAAATCCGCTGTTGGTTATTGACCGAGGTCGTCTCGGTCATGTCTGCATGTCTCCGAACCCGTAGGGTCTACACACTTAAGGTTCGGTGGCGCTAGGGTTATTAGGAAGACAAGTATGTGATTACCGAATGTTGTTCGAGTCTGGATGAGATCCCGGACGTCACGAGGAGTTCCTAATGGTTCGGAGGTAAAGATTTATATATGGAAAGTGGTTAAGCGGACTCAGGAAAGTTTCGAAATTATCTGCGGTAATGTCAAGGGGCCATAGGGAGGGTTCAGGAGGTCCACTGGAGGAGGCCACCCCTCCCGGGGGCCACATGAGCTGTGTGGAGAGGGAGCCAGCCCCTAGTGGGCTGGGGCGCCTCCCACCTAGGCCCATCTTGGCTAGGGGTTTGGGAGGGAAACCCTAAAGGGCTAAAGGGGGCGCCCCCCTAGCTTGGGGGGCAAGCCACCCCTTTTCCCTCTCCCTTTGGCCGCCGCCCCCATCTAGGGTTTCCCCTAGATGGCGGCCCCCTTGCCCTCTCCTCCTCCTATATAGAGGGGTGAGGGAGGGCTGCAACACACACTGAAGGCGCAGCCCTCCTCCCCAACACCTCTCCTTCTCCGTCTGAGCTTGGGCGAAGCCACCAGCCGGAGAACCTTCAGACCAACCGCACCACGCCCGTGGCTGCCATTGGAGTTGTCTTCCTCAACCTCTCCTTCCTCCTTCTTTGGATCAAGACGGAGGAGACGTCACGTCTGCCCCGTCGTGTGTTGAACGCGGAGGTGCTGTCCTTTCAGGTCATTGGTCATGGTGATCGGAATCACGTTGGGAACGACTCCATCATCACCACTCCCTCGAACGCTGCCGTACTCGATATACAAGTGGTATGTAGATGCAAACTCTCTCCCTTGACTCGTTGCTTAGACGATCTCATAGATGGATCTTGGTGAAACCGTAGGAAAAAATTTAATTTTCGCAACGCTCCCCAACAATAGCGCTTCAGACCGACAAGGTTGAACATGGATATCAGAGAGGTTCAAACTAATATCACCGCTTCTAAGTCTGGCTTCGAAACCTCACAATTTTTGCAAAGGGGTCAGCCACTAAGAAGTCATGTATGGGGTTGACACGATGACTTCCGATTACTCTGTCATCTGAAGTTCCAAAATGAAATTCAGCATTTTTGGAGCCTACTCCATTCTGCCGTAGGCGCCGGCACTGATCAACAGACCATTCATTTTTGCGAAAGAAATGTAGGGTAAACCTCATTTTCTTCAGTACCCTTGCTCTGAGAACAAAGAACCTGGCGAATATAATCTCCGGTAAGGTCCCTCGGTAGGAGTTCAAAGTAATTTCTGAGAGATGCAGATCTAGGCATTCGACGTGATTGTTATCTTGTATCACATTATCCACCATCGGCCTAATCTTATCTGCAAAATAAGAAAACGTGTTAGTGCCTACATGCAGTTTTGAACATTACTACAGGCCTAGCTATTTGGTTTGCGGGATTTGTAAAATGCACTAACATGCCATCTTTGATCTGACATGATTAACATGGGCATTTGATTACATTCTAGAAAAATGTAGCCTTCTTCACAAGAGGTTGGAGTGGATGAAAAGTTCCCTAAGAAAACTAGTACAAATGAATCCAAACGAGAAATACTTATTGATTGTAACCATATGGATCGAGCAACCAATATGGGGGGGGGACATGTATGTACTGAAATCCTCCAAAAGAACCTTCAAAAATCGTAGTACATTGTCATTGTAAACTTGGAAAAAGGTGTCACAAATTGAACTCCCTTATGGTTAACATTTAACAGGAAAGGAACATCACCTCGATATATAGCTTCTCCGAACACGGAAAGCATCTCGTGAAAGCCCGACAACTTGCTCGAGTCGGGCCCAATAGATTCTAGTGCCAAGACCTTCACTTGCGCAATTTGAGGTCAAGCTTGTCGAAATCATTTTCTGAATGACATACGAACAAACATCTTCAAAATTAGAAATAATGTTAATTCAGTAGAAGGAGAGGTAGAAAGGCTGTTGTACTGAGCGAGCAGGTGTGGATCCATAACAAGTTCGGAGTATTTGTCGGACAAGTAGCCCACCACCGTCAATTTGGCGCAGAAATGACATTGATTCTTGTTGGACCTTCTTGATCAACTACAAGTAATCTCTCAAGCGCGGTGTGTCTGGATGACCATACCATGGTCCACCTTTTGTGATGTCTTCCGCCGCACTGACAACACACATGAATTGTCCCGGAGAGTCATGGAGGTGATGTGGAAGGTACTCAACCCATTGATCTTTGAAGGCGAAGGTACTCGAGTGCGGTACTGATGCCACAGGCGAGCGCTCCATGTCACCCTTTGAGAAATGACGGCGGCGAGCTCGAGGTGCTTCGATCGTGGTAGAATAAGAGCGGTAGCGGCCATTAAGGGGCGGAAATGGCGGTTCCTGAACTTGGCGGCGTGCAGCGTGGGTGCGGTAGAGTGCAGACGTTGGCAGCGACCGCATATGCCCATCATCAAAAGTGAGCTCCTCGAGCTGATCTAGGGTGGGGGATCGGAACCAGTCATCAAGCTTGGCTCGGTCCTTGCCGTTGGAACGGAACTTGCCCATTCTAAGGCCTTTGGTTGGGCCAAGGTGACTGCCGAGGATCTTGGAGAACGCATCCAAGCTTTTGCGATAGCCATGGTAGAGCTCGTGGGTGTCGATGAGGTCGAGAGGGCTGGAGTTCCATAGGGGGCGCCACCACCGGGAAAGGAGGGTTGTCCGTGCCCCATATTTGATTGGGAGGAGGGAGATGATGACTCTCAACATATCATCGGGGAGGCTGCTGATTAAATCTAGGCCTCTTTGGAGTCGCTTGGTTCTAGCTCACCCGCCTCCGCTTGTTGGCAGCCCTGCTCTCCACCTCCGAGTCTCCTTGTCGTGCGCTTTACGATAGATATGGGAGTACAGTGAATATTTAGTTAAAACAGGGCAATAGAAAAGTGTATTGGTAACTAGAAGTTATTAGGTAGGAATATAGTAAGAAAAGGGAATAACAATTGGTTGCTTAAATATTACACAATTCATTTGACATTGCTGGGTAAGTCAACATATGCTAATAGTTGAAAAGAAAACTTACTTCGAACAAAGTCTGGACAGATTATTTTGTCGGGGAAGTTAGCATATATCTCATGACCAGGCCCTTCTATGTGCAGTGCAATTTTAGTGCCATCTTTCAGTACATAAAACTTTGCAGTTTCATTCCAAAAGCCAGTACCAAAATAGGAGTCACCACGTTCATCAAGTCTTACAGTAGCGACGATTGTAAATCCATGGTTTGTGTGTAGTATGACATTCATGGAGCCTTGATGTATGTAAAGGGAAAAATTGTGCACTACATAATCTGTTGCATAGCGAGGGATGTTCTGCAGAAAATGGTAGGATTGTTAAATAAAATATGGTAACATGGAAATATGGGCCCAAATTGGAAGAACTGTACAGCAGTTGAAATCGAAGGACAAAAATCTATAATTAAACAGATAGGGTAAACATGATGTCATGGAAAAATGAGAGTAATCGAGAGAACAATACATCATTAATTTGCCTAATATAGAAAGAAGAGGGGGCAAATCCCCTTTGACGTATATGGTGCATGTGGCACCTTTTATCTAAATGTAGCAATATTTAGAATATGTTCAGGAAAGTAGGCCATGCCAACCGATTTAGGGTAGATTGAACATACCGCGCGCGTCCTCAAGTTATCTGGTACGATGAGATGGAATCTCTCGCGGCGGTCGCAAAGTCCTGAAGTGTCGGTGCACTATACATTCTGTGAATGAAAGAAAACCCTCAAATCATCTCGAATAAAAATGAATTCACGGTGATTTCCGCCAGGTGATTAAAGGAGGCAGATGAACTGGGATAAGAGATTAGATAATATCTCGTTAAATTAGTTACCTCGTCGTCCATGAGAAAGAACCCTCAGTACGGCAGATTCCCCAACCGAGCGGAGTTGGGTCGACCGCGAGCAGCGTCGAGAAAGTCGATGGCGATAGGCGTGACAAGCGAAAGTGGCGAACAATGCGGTGGGCTTTCGGGCAGCCTGGCGGCTGCGGCAGGCGTCGAGCTAAGTGTTTACCGCCGCGATAGGCGGTGCCATGGCATAGACGCGAAGGAGCTTGTGCAGGTGTGAATGGGGACCGTACTGGAGGGGGTGGCGGGCGGGGTGAGGGTTTATGTGACGTGGGGATGGTGAGGGTTTTCTTTTTTCTTTTTTGAATTGGATGGTGAGGGTTTTCTGTCCCACAAAGAATTTTGGGGGCGACGATTTGCTAGAGCGAACAGTGTGTGATTGACGTACTACCTCCGTTCTGGTTTATTGGCCCCCCTTTGAAATTTTTACCAAATGTTGACCAAATATTTAACATACTCACACATAGATAATAAGCGTACACGTACATAAGCATAGTTCAACCATAAGTACATAGTTCAACCGTCATTAACCATACTCAAGCGTACATAGTTCGATCCATCCCACATCTCATCTCACATGCCGGCACGATCCTGAAGCGTCTCCGGCTACTACTTCTCGCTACTGCATGCGCCACCTCAGAATACTTCTGCTTGAAGGGCCAACGGCCCGTCCTCTTGCATGTGCCAGAACACTTAGATGCGCGTCATGAAGCTTGTGGTTGCAAAGTGGCCATCCATAGCCGCCGTTTCAGGTCCTAATACGCCTGTTATGCATTCCCGCATAAAGCTCCCTCGGGATTCGCCTCTTGTACCTCCTCTGGGCATCTTCATCCTCGCTGTCCACATCGTCAGACAGCACCTATATAAATAGTAAAACAAATTTGGCATCAAATCACTGATTACATGCCGTGAAGTAGGATTACAAATTTATGGCTATTTATTTATACATATCCAGATATTATGGTTCAATTTTTAAGCACACTCGTTTATGTACAGACCAATCTTGAAGAAAATAGTGGCACAAACATATGTAGGTCATTCAAAATCAATTGTCAAGCCTTGGCTAGGAATTATTAGCACGAACACTAATCCTAGTCGGATTACTAGTAGAAATCATTTGCACAGATGAAACAACTAATCCTAGTCGGATTACTAGTAGAAATCATTTGCACAGATGAAACAACTAATCACTCATCACCTGTACCATTCAAACAATCAATACACTACACGGATCTAGCGAAACTTACTCAGATTTCATGGATTGAGAGAACATAACCATAGGATTTCTTTTCCAAAAAGGGGGAGGCAGGAGTAACCAGAGAAACCCTATGATCTATTTGACACATAAATGGGTATAGATGACTAACAGCTGTCCGTCTGCGTTGTAGATCGTCGCCCGGAGTGGTCGTCGGAGTCGGTGTGGAACTCCACCTCCGGTGTGGAAGCTCGACGCGTCGGCGACGTCGAGTGCAGCGATAACTACCGGGCGGTGACGGCAACCCCTGTCTCCATCTCCACGCCGTGCTCCGGTGCTTTAGCAGCACCGACATCACCACTCCCTCCGATGGGGCGCTTGGGCGGCATCCTCATGCACTGACGGCTTTGAGGACTAAGAGCGGCGTCGAGGATGCAAGCGGAGAGAGAGAGGATTGTGTGTGCGTAGCGAGGATGGGGGGTGCAGCCGCTCAGGCGCACCATTAATATGGAGTAGTGGGAATTATGGGAGAGAGGCGGGCGGCGGTCAAACCGATGGCTCGCCTCCCGGTGAGCTCTTGCGGACTTACAGCATGCCTACCAAAGTTTCACACAGCTACTCGCATGCCTCCCGATGACCTTTGTGGCGAAACACGCCTCCGTCAATTCCACACACCTGCACACACGCCTCCCTGCCTCGCACGGGACTGCTTTCGCATATCGTCCGTCAACTCACGCCTGCTTTCGCAGCCACACGGGAATTCTTGGCGGCGGCACGTATATTGTTTTTCTATTTGGATGATTGATGTTTCCGCTTAATGCTTAACCGAAGCATGGCGCGTATCCATTGTTGGTAAAACGCTCACGGTTCGAATAAATAATCCGTTTGGGATATTGGTTCCAAATTATTAGTAATCTCCCGTTTGTAATTAGATAAAGATTACATCAAAACTGGTCTCAAATTTGACCCAAAAAAGTACAATGCCACTTTGTATTGGTGTCCATATGACAACACGATAAGTTTCATGAATTTCAAATAAGTTTTGGATGTACTAGAATTTAAAAATCAAGATTCTCAATGTTTGAAATTTGTTGCCGCAGGGAGTAAACATGCACCCAAAGTGAGACACATGTGTTTTTGCAATCCATTTAGGTGCACTGTCACATGTGCATGTAGCTCAAATTTGATTTTTGCACATTGTACCCGTAGAAAATCAACTAATCAATGTACTAAAACTCCTTAATGATCTTTGTGATTTTTTTTGAAATTAAAACGTCCCTCCTTTGGTAACATGTACGTTCACCGCGGGATAATAAACTTAACATGTATCGTAGTTGTGGTGGATTCGCGGTGTGTGTGTGGGTGTGTGCGTCTGGGGGTGGCGGGTGGCTCGCAGTACACTACGAGTTGTGAGCCACCGTATGGGTTGACCGTTTTGTTAGGCGGGCCGGTGCCACATCAGAGTTGTGAAATCTTTATTTAAAACATTACAGAACCCTTTCATACATAAATATTTTGGCCACGTGCGGTCGATGGTTGTCCTACACGACACTCGATACTCGCGTGTGACGCTTTCTGTGGGCCCACGAGGTCGTCATCCATCACTTTGACGAACAGCCCCCCACCAAGGTGGATTATTCTTGGTCCGTTTTACGATCCATCTTGGTGAGATATATGCCTCTCTAGCCCGCCGGCTCAAAGTGTGTGTGTGTGGGGGGGGGGGTTGCTACTTTGCACTTTGCTAGGTGAACCTTGATTCCCTTCGTGCCGACACGAGGGAGGGATGGCTGCTAGCTACTTCGCACTTTTGCTAGGGTAAACCTCGATTTGGGGGGGGGAGGCATGCATTTATAGCTTAGGATTCCCTTCGTGCCGTCACGAGGGAGGGGGCCTGCTACATACGACGCACATTGCTAGGTGAACCTAGCCCTGGTAGGGGGGGCATGCATTCATAGCTTAGGAATCCTTCTGCTTGGAAACGAGAGAGGGGGCTGCTAGCTACTTGCACTTTGCTAGGTGAACCTCGGTGGGGGCATCCGTTCATAGCTTAGGATTCCCTTCGTCTTTACTCGAGGGAGGAGGGGCTACTAGCTACTTCAAGCACTTTGCTAGGTGAACCTCGGTTGGAGGGGAAGGGGCATGCATTCATAGCTTAGGATTCCCTTCGTGCCAACACGAGGGGGGTGGGGGCAAGCAATACCGTGCGCTTTGCGAGAGAGGTGCCACATCGAAGTTGCATTTGGTATTTGAAAATCGAACCACCCTTTTGATACATAAATTTTGTCCACATGCAAGTGTGTTCGTGTTCTGACCCTCTCCCGCGTCATTTTTCGCCAAATTTATGAACATTAGACAAATCGGATGACGCAACAGACACGGTTCACTCAAACAAACCATGTGCCATGCCGGTGCACCTGTCCTGCACACATCTGCACAGTACATTGAGCTCCACAAGGCTCCCCCTCCCAAAAATATATGCCCGCCTTGAGGGTTTTTCTGTTTCATAACACACGGTTCTTATCTCCGGACCGTGTGCGAAGTTTCTTGTTCCCAATCCCGCCTGCATCCCCAGAAAATATCTGCCCACCTCGAGGGTTTTTCTGTTTCATAACACACGGTTGTTATCTCCGGACCGTGTGCGATGCACTGTCATCAAAATTTTCAATAGCCCGGCACTTCACTCCCGCGTAGTAAAATTTTCAGTACCCGCGTCATTTCCTGAAACACTCTGCGCCCCCCTCCACACACACACACACACACACACACACACACACACACACACACACACACCAAAACCACCTCGCGCGAGCGCGCGCGCACACACACACACACGCCCTCCCTCGCTCGAAACCTAGCAAGATCCCCGCCGCCGCTTCCGTCGCCGCCGCGCAAGGTCTCCATTGTCAACATCTGCCGGTTTGCCCGTGTAGCTTACCCACCGACCTCCATACCCAGGCCGCCCTAAGTTTCTTAGATGACGCCTGCCAAACGCCCCCTTTCCCACAGATCCCCATCCCCATCCCCATCCCCCACTCCAGAGCGTCGCAGCCTAAGCCCGGCTACACTTCCCGTGAAGCTCGAGGAGCCAGCCCAAAAGAGGTGTATATCGGTCTCTTTCGCCCGACGTCTCAGGAGGCTAACGACCATTCTTGGCGGGCACTCAAGCAACGGGCTAGAGTATGCGGGCATGTCTCGACCGCCGCCCTCGACATCGAGGTCATCGGCAATGACGGCTGAAGGCGGCATGTCATAGGTTAAGTGGCCCACCCCAACCCCTCGGGTTCAACCGCCCGTCGATCTCATCCATGGCCCCGCCGCTGATCTCCTCCGCTCGCTGTCAACAATTTGCCATTCTACATTGCCATCGAGCCCTTTTGTCATTTCAAGGACACGTTCTGCGGCGGCTTGGGATCCACAGCTTCCAAGTCGGACCTCATCGACGGCGACCACGAGGAGGGCACCCTCTGCAGCTCTTCCAAGGGAAAGAGCCCATCTGCTCTTCCAAGGGAAATCGCCTGTCTGCGACATCTGGGAGCGCACCCTCTGATCAGCGCTCTTCCAAGGGGAAGGAGCCCATCTGCGACAACATGGAGCGCATCCAGGGCCCGTGCTCCTCCCACGGGAACGAGCCCATCTGTGACAAGTGAGGAAACCCATGAATTGTTTATTTCAGTTGTTCACAATGTGATGCTCTATATGTGCAATTATTTACTGTGCAGTACATTTCATCAATCTAGTTTTAAACATACCGATAGGAATGTTGCTTGATGTTAAGCCTGTTATAGCTAGCATATGCCTCTTTTAAAGTTTTTTGATTGTTCGGTTGTTTGTAGTTAGCATATGTTCAGTTTCAAATGCTATCTTTGGTTGTTCGTAGTATGCCTTGTTTATTCCAGTTATTCACAACGTGATGTTCTATATGTGCAAGTATGAACTGTGAGTTCAATTTCATCGCATGCAGTTTCAACAATACCACTATGAATGACTACATTTGGTTGTCGTGCATCTTGTAGTTAACACGCCTTTCCATTTTATTTAACCATAATCGGTGTACTTAGATCAGCACAATACCAGTTTGAATGACTATGTTTGCTTGTTGTTAAATGTTAGGCCTATTGCAGTTAGCACACCTTTCCACTTGTTTTGCTTTACTAGCGTGCTTAAACCTACACACTGAAGCTATCTTTTGGGAATTATTTTGTCTGCCATATATAATTTTGGTTGATGTTTAGCCTGTTGTGCTTAACATGCTTCTCGATGTGACAATTTTGGGAATGACTGTTGTTTTCCATCGAGGTTAGTTTCATCCCATGGCTTATATCTGCTCATTGTTCGTGATATCGATGCATTTGGTACCATATAGGCCGCGTGATAAGGGACTAATCGGTGAATCGGACTTTTAACTGAATATATCTGCAACGCATTTTTCGTTAGGTTAACTAGGGCCATATGTAAAATATCTGAGGCTACATAGCAACATGCATTGTACTTAGTGTCTAAATATGCAATCCTAGGCTACATAGCAACAAGGAAGAGTGTTACATTAATGTTCTAATGATGTCTAGATATATGTAGAAGAGCAACAGCGGCGCAAGCAAAGAACAAAGCAACAACACAGCCCTGCTTGGATACTCAACTTAGCTAGAGGTTAGAGTTAGTTTCTAGCTCATTACTAACTCCTCGAACTAACTCCATCCAAAGAGTTGTTTGGATGGCAGGGTTAGATTGACAATAAATGCACTAGGAGAACTAGCTCCAATTAGCACCTCTTGGGTTGGATAGTTTTTTTGGGTGGGTTATAGATGCAACTAGCTCAAACTAGCCCTCATGTTTAGATATACTTTAGAGGGCTATTTGAGCCCGAACTAACTCAAACTAAGCATAACCCATGGATACAACAGCAGTTAATCAGCCGATAATTTGTAAGAATGAACTAAACTCCTTCTGGCCCATAATATAAGATGTTAATTCATCTAATATGTGAGTATATTGGATGTTATAAGATACTCCCTCCGTTCCTAAATATTTTTCTTTTTAGATATTTCAAATGGACTACCACATATAGATGTATATATAGGCATATTATGAAAGAGTGTTGTACTACATCATTGTGCAATTGTTGTTTAGCTTCTAATATTAACTTGGTGCTTTTAGGTACATATGTCATTGGTAAAGATCCGCGTTTGACCATTTAGCGTGTATGGGGCAATGAGATATCGATGAACCAACATCAAGTGAGGAAGCTGATAAAGATTGTTAGTAAAATGGGTCCAAAGATGGCAATTAAACTATTTGTTTACACTTTATCCAAGACAACAGCAAACTGCAGGATGGTAAGTAAGAACTCTGCAACCTTCTTTTTACTGCCCATAATGAGTTGTGTTAGATGACAATGTCTGAATCTTTTTCCTTTGCATTGGTTCCAAAGCAGTTTACTCAAGATTACCTCTCAAACTACATGATTGGTGGGCATGCAAAGGTTAAAGTATTTCTACCGAACACAATGATTATCTAGATGTTTTCATGAAGACCGTGAAGGATGGGCGGTCGGCCATCACAAGGGGTTGGACTACGATTGATGCGTGCCTTCTGCATGGAGGAGGGCACAATATGGGCATTCCGCTTCACCTTGTTCAACAACCAGAATATATTTCGCCTCTTTCTTTACCGTCTTTAATAGTATAAGTATACAACTATGGTTCATCATTCTTTATTTGGTTCTCATGTAATTCTTGAACATATGTACCTGCGAATCGGATAATGCATTGGTTGTTTGAACCTGATGGACATGAATAAAGCTGTAGCATACATTCAAATTCAAATTCATATCCAAATCCAAATCCGGTACAATTTGGAAAAGCAGCAATTAAATTACGGTGAAATTACGCTCTCCAGGTTCTTAGGGCACACACGGTTGGTAAAACACAAATGTTTGCGATATGCACCATAATCCGAGGCAGTTAACGAGAGAAAGCGTGTGCAAGCATGCACGATTGCCATTTGGTAAAGCGTGTGAGATGTCGGACATATCACAAACTATGCGGGCAAACTAACGCGTTTGTGTTAGTTGCCTTATCGTACATGATTCGCAATCATGAACTGTTTTTGATGAAGTATGCATCGTAAACGTTGCACCACAGAATAGCATATGCGATAGTTGTCGTGTACGACGATGTTACGATAGTCCAACGTTTTGTAATCATGTCCGACACTCGTACGACGATTAGCTAATCTTGTTAACGGTGAACCGTTTGTGATGGGCCGCACATCATAAACATAGCACCACAGAATACCGACTGCGATGGCAATGCAAGCAGAAACGATTAGGAGTACTATAGGGGCCCTATCCCCGATGGTTTCTGGGTCGTGTGGGAAGGACCCCCCTATCGCCCACACTCACTTGGCGCCAGTTCCAAATGCCATCGTGGAAAGGGGTTTTAAACCGTTTGTTTAGGACCGACGCGCACCAGTGAAATACCAATCTAGTTGGCCAAACCAAACCGATAATTTGAAGAGAAATACAAAGATATCAAATCATGCATATAAGAATTCAGAGAAGATTCAAATAATATTCATAGATAATCTGATCATAAATCCACAATTCGTCGGATCTCGACAAACACACCGCAAAAGAAGATTACATCGGATAGAACTCCAAGAAGATTACACCGCAAAAGAAGATTACATCTGATGTCTTGTGACTACGGCCTATTACCTTCTTGAAAGCATTGGCTTCTTCAGTCATCAAACCATCCTCATCTATTTCTTCATCCGCGCCTTCATCCTCCGGGTCCCACGCATAGGACCTATTGTATGGAATGTCATGGTCCATGTCCTCTTCCATGTAATTTGCCTCAACATCACCAACATAATGGTCATGAAGATAAGCCTCCGAGTCATCACCCTCAAACTCATCACCATCCATGTGCAAGTCTTGATTATCAAGTTGGTCATTCCCGACTGGGCTCAAAGGTAGGGTCATTGGAGGTTGGCTCATTGTTGTGTCATGCACATCCGGAGTGACATTTGTTGAATCTTGAACCGGGCTTCTAACATCATATGAAGATGCACGCCGATTCAAATCAATGTGCAACCGAGCACGAAAAACCTTTGTGGCAAATAACTCGAATAATTTATCTTGTGAGGGCAACACACTCTCCTTATATGCTTCCCATTGAAACTCGGAGTCAAGAGGCATTATCTTCCAACGAATATGTTGCCCATACCCAACATTATACCTTCCGATTAAGTCTACTCCATCGCTTTCTTCCATCCAATTCAACCTTCTTCGAAGCTCAACCACAACCTCCTCAAGGCTAGGACTTGTGAGAAACACCATCACTAACAGCTTCTTCTTCGGGTCACCATACTCTGCGTCTCCCTTCTCAAAGGAGACAAAGTCCAAATGATGCACATACACGATCCTTGCCATCTATAATCATAAACACCAAAATGCATCAATGAAAATTGCAAAATTAGATGACCTAGGGTTTCCCCAAATCGCCACAATGCGGAGATTTCAACCAACAAAAAGAGGAGGGATGAGGGAGAATACCTTTAGGGGTTGAAGGGGAGGATAAATCACCGATTTGGAGCTCTGATCTGAAAAATTTTGTGGGCATTAGGGAGGGGCATGAGTGGGACGGCCGGGGTGGAGAAAGTGGGGAAAGAGAGGGCCAGCCACTTTTGTTCACTCAAGGGGCATGTCGCCCTGGGCGGAGGCGCCATGCGACCAGGCCCTGCCAACATGGCAAGTGACCAGCGACCCGTATGGCGCCATTGACCAAGGCGTCGTGTAATCTGGCATGGCGCCCTGGTTGCGGGCGTCATGCAGGAAGGGCCATTTTGTGTTTTTTTTTTTGAAAAAGAGTTCATTTTGTGCTGAACTTTGGCCAAAGGGTCAGTTTTGTAGTTTTTCACTAGGAGACACCAGCGCTCGCGCCGCCACCGCCTACATCGTGCTCGATCTAACTGGCATGATCAATCTCCAGCACCCGCACCACCGCCTCTACTAGCCGCCGTCCGCCACCGTGGCGTCGTCCAAGGACTACCTCCGCCCTCCCACCCCCCCGCTCCTTGCCACCGCCCTCCTGTGCGCCATTCGCCCACTTGACTACCGCAGGTTGGTATTTTTCTTTTATGCTTTCCCTGCCTGATGCTTTCCACTTGTAGCCCTGTACCATGTTCTGTCAATGTGACATCTTTGTCACCGTTTTACTACTCTGAGCTAAAGTTTAATTGAAATTGTGTGTGTATATATCCCATATATCTTGATTGATTTAACGAAAGTCTGTTTCTGTGCTCAGGCTCAGCTGATCCCGATATCCACATCGATGATGTGCACCAAGATTTGTGCGTCTTCCTGTATTTCCAGGTCGTATATGCCTTTTCCGCCTCGTGTGACAGCGGCGCATTTATGGAGACGGCACGTCGCAACGGCGTCGCGAGACTCGGCACCCCATCTGAGCCATCATGAGCCGTAGCAAAGACTCCGCTCAGACGGTGTCGACACATCCGCCATTAAATGCCCACCAGCCCAACTATGTCATTCACTCTAGCCACTAGCCCACTACCCCATCCATCTCATTCACTCTCCCGAGCTAGCCCCTGCTCAGCCATCTCCATCTTCATTCTCATCTGCAACGCCATGTCCACATCGTTTTCATCCTCTCTACCCGTCCTAGCCGATTGGCTGCTTCCTCTGATGGCATGCCCTCTCTACGGCCACGAGGTCGTGACCGCCGTCGCAAGGACCGGTAACCAGGCTGGTCAACGCTTCTACAAGTGCATCCGCTACGATGCAATCGGCAATCTAATTTAATACTCTTGAAATATTAGTCTCCCGTGTGTGCTGCTCGGGCTAATTTTTTATTATGTTATTACTTGACCCGCATGAGGTTACTCAGCTCAAGGACAAGGGGAAAAAAGCCAGACAAATAACCCAGAATGGATCCCCGCGTGTTTAAGGTTCAAGGACGCAACCAGTGAAAATGAAACAAGGAAGTAGATTTTACAAACAGGGCCGTCACAACGGAACGCGTTAACGATACTAATTAACCAACATCTTCTAGCACACAAATCACCTACCAGTTCTCATTTAGCTACGCGATCTAGTCTATTATACGGCGGCGTTTAGGCGGCTTGCTGATAATGTCCTCCTCATCTTTAGAGTCTTCCACGTCGCCAGCCACCACACAGGACACCAGATTGGTTGTCGACGGCGGAACTACCAGTGCTACGCGGCGAATCCGGAGCAGCAGCTGGATCATAATCACCAAATCCTTCTTCCCGTGAATCTTGCCCCACCATGCTGCCCAAATCATGGGTGAGAGGCCGGTGGACAGACTCATCTTGCTGGACAACCTCACTCTGAGAAATCAAAAGCTAACGCTCTGCCCGAGAGTTAGCCGCAGATCAGGCTGCTCACCTCTCCATTAGTGTCGTCGACATCCGCTGGCAGATGCGTCGTGCTCCAGGCGCTAGATAACGGAGTCCACGCGGGAGGGAGGTGAAGGCTGCAGCAGGCAGAGATTTCTTTTTTGATTCAGAATCGATGTGCCGCTGAATCATATGCACAGATCACTTCGAAGTTCAGAAAAAGCTAGGGAGAACTCACAGGAAGATTCAATCCCACGAACGCATCATGCCCCGCCCCTCTGGTTGTGCCACTACTTGCCGATTCAGCGAGAGAACCTCCCATCAGATGCCGGCGACCAGTTCAAAAAATTTCGAAATCAGTTTGGCAATGGTGTTGGCCTGGATGTCAGCAAACGCCCTATTCACGGCTAATCTTCCCACAAATATTCCTGACCGTCTCTTCATGAAAGGGACCTTCTCGACCGAACCAAAGAAGCTCCCAATTATGCTGTATACCTTCCCAAGGTTAACATTGTTTTTCCTCAGTTGCTTTATCAAATCCTTGGTGTATACATCTATGTGTTTATGAGAAGGCCAGTGCACTTTCTCTCCCATTGTCAGCGACATGGAATGGTTGTGACTCGCTCGATGCTCTGTTATGTACCAGCTGTTGTCGGATGCAGGCAAAAGCCTGATCAGAGCTGGGCACTCACATCTGCAGGACCGACTGTTTTCGGTTTCCAGTTTCCCCTGTAGAACATCCAGCAAACATGTCAAAAGTAGCCCAGCACTAGTTCCAAAAGAAATCTTGATCGTAGTCATTACTATTACTTTCACATTTATGTTTTTAATTTTTATTTCGTTGCATTAAAAGTGTACTCACCGAGCAACCACAAACTATTTCCTGCATGCTTTTTGTCCTCTCGGCGTTGAGTCTGCTTTTTCCATATCTTATGCCAAAATCTACTTCCCAAGAATATAGGTCATAGAAATCATAAACGAATCAAAACTGAGTCCTAGCTCAGGTCTAACGACGCTCTTGTCAGGCTGCTCTGCATATTTGTGGATTGAAACCTCGAGAGCGCTCATCCTCGATGGGCATGGCACTCGGTCCGGTGGCGCACTTCCGAGCCGGAGCCTGCATATTTGCAAGAAAAATGGAAAATGTAGTTAATTTCCTGTTTTTTATTCCACACAGATGATTCTTCTAATAGCAGGTTTTTTTTTTCATTTTCATATCTTTTTCGGTTTGTGTCCCCTTTGTTTACCCTAAACATAAACATCGGCAATTTGCAAATACCATAACGGCGCGTTGGCCTTCTTTTGCCCGGATCCGGCTTGCCTGCTCCCTTCCCATGTTTTCTGATATGATACTCCTAATAGCAGCAGTTTCTTTTCTCATTTTCTCCTTTTTCTGGATTTGTGTCACATTTTTATATCCTGAACAGGAATACACGGCGGTCATGTAAAGTTAAATTTGCAGGGCATTTTGCAATACCACAACAGGGTTGCTGACATTTTTTGTCCTTTTTTGGATTCGTGTCTCATTTGTACATACTAAACATATATATATGGTGCTCATGTAAAATTTATTTGCAGGGCAATTGCAAAATACAACAACAGGGCTCTGACCTTTTTGTCCATCCGGGGGCTTGTGGATTAACCCTGTCCGTCTATTGAGCAGACCTCATCGGAGATTCAGCACGAAAACGCTGGTCACCTTCTTGTCGGTCTGCAGCTGCTCCTTCGTCCTCCATTTGAGCCAGCCCAGAAACACCATTCACCTCCCCAACATCCTGAGTTGCACTCCCCTTCTCCAGCAGATAATGGAGTGGAACTGGATTTGGGTAGTCAAGCCTGTCAGCAAATCTCTCCCGTACAGGGAATCTGCGAGAGGGGCAGTTCAAGCACAACTCAAAGCTCGTCGCCGCCTGTAATCTAAAATAACAAAATTTGCAGAGATCTGCCCGGAACCAACCTGTCCACCGCGTCAAGCAGGAACTCCATACCCTCGGTGTCCATTCGTCGCTAGCCCGACGTGGAAACACCGGCGCCGCCACAGTCCGGTAGGCCGACCTCCGCGACACTCTCCCCTTTTTGTCCCCCACACCCTAGGTTACCACGGCGGCGAGGGCCCTCTAGAATGAACTAGGGAAAGGGGAGAACAAATCTATCCTTTTTTTTTCATTTCTTCGCGAACGGGGGGTGCCCGGCCGACCGACAGGACGGCACAGACTGCGTCACCGTCACGGACCCATTATCTGATCCTTGGCCAGACTAAAAAAGCGAACGTCCTAGTCCACGGCCTAGTCAGAAAGCCTACGTCTTGATCCACGGCCCAGGCCGAGCCGCCGCGACGTCCGTCGGGCCACGCCAAGCCTACGTGCGCACTGTTTCCTACCGTATTCGCGGGTTTCGCTCTTTTACTGACGCTCGTATCTGACAATCCAGCTGGATTTGTTCACATCCCAAGACTGAAACGAACGAGCTAGATTACGGGTGCAGCTGAGCCCGAGCTCCAAAACGGTCCATTCTTGATTTAATTCTCACTTTCGTTGGTGCGGAAGGATTAACCTCACTCGCGTGTTGGTTCTTCTACCGTTGATCAAAGTTAGGGGGGGGGGGGGCGACAAAGTAATCAATTGATTTTTATTTTTTATGCCCATATTACTGTTTGTACTTCTGTCATGTTTTATCTATTTTCTTGGATCACCGAGCACCAATCTTAAATTGTAGATTTATTGAGAAGTTGAACTTTATTTTGTATGCTTTCACATCGGGTATTTTTTTACAAATGGTATGAGGTAGCTTGAAATACCAAAGTTTTTCCATGACGTCGAAAAAAAATTGGGCCCAGGGTTTGCTTTTGGGTCTGTCTACGTCTAAGTCGACTGAGACTTCGCGAAGTCTCAGTCGACTGACGTCATCACATGTAGATTAGGCCTGTTAACTAGCTCTATTTCTGCTGGGTTAAATCGGCTTAACACTTGGGCTTATTTCATTTTACTTGTTTGTTTGTTAGTTATTTTGGGCTGGGCTGCTCACTTTTTCTGTTGTCATTGGGTTGGGCCCTTTTCTTTCTTTTTCTTTGTTCAGGAGGTGAACTTGGGTATTAGTGCTTTTATCTCATGTAATATAGTTTATGAAAGTAGGAGCTCGAATTTCGAGGCTCACAATCTAGCGAAGCACGCTTTAAGATTGGCTCCAGGCCGTCATGTATGTATGGCTAGGTCATCCGGGGAACCTTCCCTCCATCCCTGTAAATGTGGTGACGATATAATAAAGCTTCGCGTGATTGTCTAAAAAAAAACCCTAGATGTGCCCACGTTTTGCTCAAAAAGAGAAGAGCTATGCCCACGTACAGATGCATGTGCATGCAGATGGATGGATATGGGTCTGCAGAGTGTACTATACATGATTAGCATGTCTACGCGTGTGTCATCTTGTCACATATGTACGTATGTGTGTCACTGTGAGTACACGTGTCATTTGACTTGCCCGCCTGCTCTCCCGGTGCCCCTTCCGACAGATCAAAAAAGTCCAGTTGTGATCGGGTTAAAAGACATGCAGTTACGGTCGGGTGCGGCACTTGCAGTTGCGGGGCTGTTGTCGGGCTTGCAAGTGGCCCACCCCCTCTCTCGGCGCTCACTCTGACAAAACAAAAGTCGAGTTGCAACCATGTTGGGGGACATGCAGTTGCGGTCGGGTGCAGCACTTGCAGTTGCGGGGCTGTTGTCGGGCTTGCAAGTGGTCCGCCCCCTCTCCCGGCGCCCACTCTGACAAAACAAAAGTCGAGTTGCAACCATGTTGGGGGGCATGCAGTTGCGGTCAGGTGCGGCACTTGCAGTTGCAGGGTTGTTGTCGGGGGGCTTGCAACTGGCCCGCCCCTCTCCCGACGCCCCATCCAAAAAACAAAAGTTGAGTTGCAACCATGTTGGGGGACATGAAGTTGCGGGGCTATTGTCGGGCTTGCAACTGGCCCGCCCCCTCTCCCGGCGCCCCCTCTGACAGAACAAAAAAGTCAAGTTGCGGCCGGGTTAGAAGACATGCAATTGCGGTCGGGTGCGACATTGCAGTTGCGGGGCTTTTGTCGGGCTTGCAACTAGCCCGCCCCCTCTACCGGCGCCTCCTCCGATAGAACAAAAAAGTCCAGTTGCGGTCGGGTTAGAAGAGATGAGGTTGCGGTCGGGGGTGACACTAGAATTTGCATGCCTAGTGTCGGACATGCAACTAGCCCGCCCCCTCTCCCGCCACCCCCTCCGACAAAAAAAAGTCGAGTTGCAACCATGTTGAGGGACATGCAAGTTGCGGTCAGGTGTGGCACTTGCAGTTGCGAGGCTGTTGTCTGGCTTGCAACTTGCCTGGCCCCTCTACCGGTGCCCCCTCCAACAAAACAAAAAAGACCAATTGCAGTCGAGCTAGAAGACATGCAATTGATTCAACCTACTGATTCTCTACTTAATTCAACCTTCTGGTACCCTACTGATTTGTACTTGATTCAACCTACTTGAACCAGAAACAAAAAAGAAAGTAGATTACTACTAATATCTACTTAATTCAACCTTCTAGTACCTCTACTGATTTGTACTTGATTCAACCTACTCGAACCAGAAACAAAAAAGAAAGTAGATTATTTCTAATCTCTACTTAATAACCTTCTGGTACCCCTAATTGTTGGAAATATGCCCTAGAGGCAATAATAAAAGTATTATTATTATATTTCCTTGTTCATGATAATTGTCTTTTATTCATGCTATAATTGTATTATCCGAAATCGTAATACACGTGTGAATACATAGACCACAACATGTCCCTAGTGAGCCTCTAGTTGACTAGCTCGTTGATCAACATATAGTCATGGTTTCACGACTATGGACATTGGATGTCGTTGATAACGGGATCACATCATTAGGAGAATGATGTGATGGACAAGACCCAATCCTAAGCATAGCACAAGATCGTGTAGTTCGTTTTGCTAGAGCTTTTCCAATGTCAAGTATCTCTTCCTTAGACCATGAGATCGTAACTCCCGGATACCGTAGGAGTGCTTTGGGTGTACCAAACGTCACAACGTAATCGGGTGACTATAAAGGTGCATTACGGTATCTCCGAAAGTGTCCGTTGGGTTGACACGGATCGAGACTGGATTTGTCACTCCGTATGACGGAGAGGTATCCTTGGGCCCACTCGGTAGTGCATCATCATAATGAGCTCAAAGTGACCAAGTGTTTGGTCACGGGATCATGCATTACGGATTTAGTAAAGTGACTTGCGTGAACGAGATTGAACGAGGTATTGGGATACCGACGATCGAATCTCGGGCAAGTAAAATACCGATTGATAAAGGGAATTGTATACGGGGTTGTTTGAATCCTCGACATCGTGGTTCATCCGATGAAATCATCGAGGAGCATGTGGGAGCCAACATGGGTATCCGGATCCCGCTGTTGGTTATTGCCCGAGAGTCGTCTCAGTCATGTCGCATGTCTCCGAACCCGTAGGGTCTACACACTTAAGGTTCGGTGGCGCTTAGGGTTGTATGAATATGAGTATGCAGCAAACCGAATGTTGTTGAGTCCGGATGAGATCCCGGACGTCACGAGGAGTTCCGGAATGGTCCGGAGGTAAAGATTTATATATGGGAAGTCTTGTTTTGGTCACCGGAAAAGTTTCGGGCATTGTTTGTATTGTACCGAGAGTGCCGAAAGGGGTCCGGGGTCCACCGGGGTCCACCTGCCGGGGGCCACATGGGCTGTAAGTGCGCCTTGGCCTATATGGGCCAAGGGCACCAGCCCCAAAAGGGCCCATGCGCCAAGGAGACTTGGGAGGGAGAGTCCTAAAGGGAAGGCACCTCAGGGTGCCTTGGGAGGATGGACTCCTCCCCTCTTGGCCGCACCCTTCCTTGGAGGAAGGGCAAGGCTGCGCCCTCCCCCTCTCTTGCACCTATATAAAGGGAGGGAGGGAGGGTGGCCGCACCCTCAAGCCCTTGGCGCCTCCCTCTCGCTACACTTCCTCCTCCTCCCGTGGTTGCTCTGCCGAAGCCCCTGCCGAGTTCTGTTGCATCTACCACCACCACGCCGTCGTCTTTGAATCATCATCAACCTCTCCTTCCCCTTGCTGGATCAAGAAGGAGGAGAGCGTCATCTGCTCAAGTCCGTCGTGTGTTGAACAGCGGAGGTCTTTGTCCGTTGACACTAGGTCATCGGTGATCCGAATCACGGCGAGTACGACTCCATCATCCCCTGTTCCATTGAACGCTTCCGCACGCGATCTACAAGTGGTATGTTGATGCAATCACTCTCCCCTGTCTCGTTGCTAGATTAACTCATATATGGATCTTTGTGAAACCCTAGGAAAAATTTTAATGTTCTGCAACGTTCCCCAACACTAATGATCTGTACTTGATTCAACCTACTCGAACCAGAAGCAAAAAAAAAGAAAAAAAAATGATAGCAGATAATAACGGAGATAATATACTCCATTAGCAGTGTCGCCCATCTCCATCGATAGTGCGACGGGAGCACACATATCTGCCCGTTCTCCTCTGAATCGCGCCCAAAACAAACAAACAAAAAAGAAGAAATAGAAGTAAAAAACAGACAAATAAAACATATAAACACGATGAAAATGTATTTTTGTGTAATACATGAATAAAATTAAAACAAAAAACATGTAGAAAAGACGACAACAAGTGAGAATAAAAATTGTTCATGAGTGTCAAAATGTATCTTCTACAAAACTTAAATCTTCCAAAGATGAATAATAAAAATAGGAAAAAGTAGAAATAGAAGTGAAAACAGACAAATAAAACATATACAAATAAATACACAAAATGAGAAAATAAATAATAAATAATAAAGAAGGAAAAAGCTAGATAAGTACGCGTATCTTCTTTCTGTACACACAAACCTAACAGAAAACAAGAAAAAATACAAAATATTTACGTGGGATACCTATTAAGAAAATAAAAAAAACAGAAAAGGAAAAATGAGAAGGACCACAAACCGTAGCCCACAGCCCACGTAGCGGAAGGGACTCAGCCAGCTGCCAGCCGCTCAAACAGAGAAAGCCCAATAGGTTTGGAATAACGGGAATACTTCAGCGACAAATACAGATCAATCGAATCGTATGGTTAATCCTGTCGACTGAGACTTCATTAATTGTCAGTCGATTGAAAATTAGCAGAACCCTTTGCTTTATTCCTCCGCCACTGGTCAACGCGAAAACGCTCGCCTTGTTCAAGAAATCCAAGTAAACCTGTCCACTCTCGAGTCTCCACAGCCGCTATAAATGAGAACCGCCGATAAAAGCAAAGGACGCTATATATGGAAAATATCTTGTGGAGCTTAGGCTTAGGTGCACTTCCTTATCTAGTCATTCATCTATGCATCGCGACTTGTGCAAGAATTTTTCTCTTTTTTGTTTCTTTCAAATAAAACAATATATAAACTTCAAACTTTGCATCAGAACAAAACATTCTAACTCGAATGCGTGAGAAAACTTTCAGATTTTTTCGTGCATCATAAGTATTAAAAATAACATTTTTGAATAAAGAAAATCTCATATTGTATATTTATGCCGGTCAAAAAAATATATAAGTTTTCTCTCTCATTGTAGGAAGAATGTTTTGCTATCTTGCAAAGTTTGAAGTTCATATGTTGTTTTATTTGAAAGCAACAAAAAAAGAAAATTTCAGGCTGTAAGTTAGTTGTCTAGTACGGATCTCAAAGCTATATTGAAATAATATGAATAAGAGATGTTCATGAGCCTAAGCTCTAAAAATCCGCGTTCCGCTATATATATGTACTTTGGCATTTCCGCCACATAGCAATAGCATAGCTTGCCCACCAGTTCACACACTGCGCCAAAACTATGGAGCTGCGCGCAGCCTCAAAGTGCATAGCCTTCTTCCTCCTCCCTCTCCTCGCCTGCGTGCATTACGCTCAGGCACACCCTGGTCGTCCCTCCATCCACTCCATCTTCAGCTTCGGCAACTCGTACGCCGACACCGGCAACTTTGTCAAGCTCGCCGCGCCGGTGTTCCCGGTCATCCCTTTCAACAACCTCCCCTACGGCGAGACCTTCTTTGGCCGCCCCACGGGCCGAGCCTCCAATGGCCGCATCACCATGGACTTCATCGGTATCTATATATATGCTCCCGTCCTTTGTCTCGAGTTAGCTAGCTTTCAGTTTGTGTTACAGAGAATGCTATAGAAGGTGGTGTCTACCATGCCGGGACTGATAGATATTCGATGAATCTACTTGGCAGCCAGTGAGTTTGGGCTCCCTTTCGTTCCCCCGATTCTCGGCAAAGGGCATAACATCACCCGCGGAGCAAACTTTGCCGTCGTCGGCGCCACGGCGCTCGATCTAGCCTACTATCTCGAGAACAACATCACGAGCGTGCCCCCTTTCAACAGCTCCTTGAGCGTGCAGCTCGACTGGTTCCAGAAGCTGAAGCCCACCTTGTGCTCGACGCCACGAGGTACGACGTTTATGCCAAGATGTAGTCTCGATCTAATGATTTGGCTGATAAATTGTGCTTTTATCTTCAGCATGCAGAAACTACTTCAAGGGATCCCTCTTCTTCATGGGAGAGTTCGGCGGGAACGACTACACCTTCCTTATGGCCGCCGGGAAATCCTTCGGCGAGGTCGCGTCGTACGTTCCAAAGGTCGTAGGAGCCATCTCAGCCGGCGTCGAGGTATATATATAGCACCGTAGCAGCACATGGCAAATATTACCAATTTCACTCGCTGCTTGATCGTTCATTCATTCGATCGGCGTTGCTTCGCAGGCGGTGCTCAAGGAGGGAGCGAGGTACGTGGTGGTGCCGGGGCAGCTGCCGACGGGGTGCATCCCCATCGTCCTGACGCTGTACGCGAGCCCGAACAAGCGGCACTACGACCGCCGGACCGGGTGCCTGAGGAAATACAACGCGCTGGCGCGCTACCACAACGGGGTGCTGTTCGAGGCCGTGTATCGGCTCCGGATCAAGTACCCGGCGGCCAAGATCGTCTACGCCGACTACTACGCGCCGCTGATCGACTTCCTCAAGAAACCAAAAAAGTTCGGTAAGCGCTACGGTGCCCGCGGTTAGAGTGCATGACCATGACGAGAAGTCGAGAATTTGCTTGTTCGGATCTAGCTACACGTAAGCAGCCAGTAGAATGTGGCTGTCATGAAAGTAAACGCCTCCTACC
The DNA here is from genome assembly GCA_021605145.1 of Aegilops bicornis. Taxonomy (NCBI): domain Eukaryota; kingdom Viridiplantae; phylum Streptophyta; class Magnoliopsida; order Poales; family Poaceae; genus Aegilops; species Aegilops bicornis. The sequence continues at coordinate 36,370 of JAHIAL010000068.1, forward strand.
AGATTCAGATCCCAAAAACTGAGTCGAGGACCGAGCCGGTCAATCGATCCGCCATTCTTAAACATATCGTGTCAGCCTAGTAGTTGTATACGAGTACTTTTTTAACTTAGAATTGTCAACTTCGTTTACCGTTTTTTATGGCAGTTGCTAATGCCGGGCGGAACTGACGTTGCAGGGTTCAGTGCTTCGTCGAAGCTCCGCGTGTGCTGTGGCGCCGGCGGGCCGTACAACTACAACATGACGGCGGCGTGCGGGTTTCCTGGCGCGACCGCGTGCGCTAACCCTGCGGCGCACATCAACTGGGACGGCATCCACCTGACGGAGCCGGCGTACGAGCGCATCGCCGCCGGTTGGCTCCGGGGCCCGTACGGGCACCCGCCTATTCTCAAGGCCATGCGTCAGTAAGCAGACGTCGTGTATCGGTGTATGGGAATATCGACGCCTGCATCGTTCAGTTCTGTTTTTTTTTAATCCACCGTTCAGATCTGTTCATCGTTTTGTGATGAACAATCTTTTTCTTGTTCTTTTTTTGTTTGAGAATATGAACAATCTTTATCATGGTCCAGTTTATGATAAACTGCTTGTGTAAATAAAGGCAGCCCACATGAAGCACAATTAGCCTTCTTCAGTGGAGAAACTGGCGATGGCAATTTAGTTTTAGAGAGCAACTAATTAAGAGGTACCCTTTGCGGGAGCCCCTCAAGGGTCGTGTCGTGTGTTAGGCGCTCTATTGGGATTTTGTCTTTTATTTTATTTTTTCGCACGCGTTTTCGGGGTTTTAAATGGTTTTTTTAGTTTTTCCGCTTTTCTGTTTTTGCCCGGTTTTTCCTAGGATTTGGACAAAAATAAATAAAAAATATACACGAAAAAACATAATTTTTTTTTCACGAGAGGCACAGGTTTGCTTCTCGTGGAGTCACGAGTTGCTTCCGCAAGAGGAACAATTGTGCATGTCGATGAAGAGGCACATTTGTGTTTTTTTCTCTTCCCTGAGAAACCCAAATTTGCTTCATGTGAAGGTATAGTTTTGCTTTCGTAAGAGGCACAACTGTGCTTGGAAAAGGAAAAAAACACGTTTTTTTCTTTCGCGAGAGGCATACCCGTGCTTCTCACGGGAAGAAAAAATGCATTCTTTTTCTTCCGCGAGTGGCACAGATTTGCTTCGCATGGACGCACAAATTTGCTTCCATGATAGGCACGGCTATGCCTTTCGAAAATCAAAAAATGGTGCTTTTGACTTTTTTTTTTCGTTTTATCATTAAAAAATGTTCGGCGAAACCTATTCACATGATATTTATTTCGAACATCTTGAAGTGCGAAATCCAACAGTGAAAACGGTTTGCAATTTAGACGCACGGTTTAAGAAATAAAACGTTTCAAACAAATGAATCTGCAAAAAAGAGAAACTTCCAAGTTGCGGCAAGTGGCGCACATCCAATGCGCCACTTGTCGCAACCTAGGAAGGTGAGACTGCCGTTTGCAAGGAGTGCTTCTTAATTAGTGATTTTGTTTTCATGGAGGGCCGCGATGGCAGCAAGTAATGAACGGGTCATCCTAAAATGTCGTTATAATTAACCCACCACAACGTGAGCTTCATGGACCGAATTCGGCCCACACCGGTTTCCGAAACTTTGATGTTTATTATTTTTAGGAGCCAAGCGAAAAGTGATCCACAAGGATATATTCCAGACTCCTTACGCGACACATTGTTTCATCAACTCATTCTCTGATGAGATCAAAAATTCTTCAGAAGCTAGCGGCAACCCGATCTGCTTCCTCATCGACCACAAGGCCAAGGCATTGCCTACCACCCGAGGATGGTCATGCAAAAAACAATGTTGATGTAGCGGTGGCCAGGGCAAGCCAGGGTAGGAGGCAGCGGGGCTGTAGTTGCTATTTGTAGAGATCAATCGGTGGTGTACCAGGGAGCTTCGGTGGTGTCGTTTAATTATATCGATTACCCAACATTTCTAGAGACATTGGCGATAGGGAGGCCATGGCGTTGGCACAAGACTTTTATATCACCTGGATTTCAGTGGTATCTGATTGCAAGGTGGCAATTGAAGCAATTAGGGAGCACACTGTAGCGACATATGGAGGAATCGCACATGAAATCATAGATAGAGCCCATAGTTTATTTAGACATGAATTTAGGAATGAGGCTTACAATCTCGCGAAACATGCACTCCATTTAGGGGTTGACCGGCGATCTTTCATTCATTCCTGAAAATTTCATAACGTTCTAATAAATCTTGCGAGTTTGCCTAGAAAAAAGATGGACTTGGTAATTATGCAAAAAGGACATTAGGCCAAAATGGCACTGCAACGATATTACTTTTTTTAGTCCATGCAACGAAATTACTTTTTTAATTGAAACAAAAGTACTTTACAGCTAACTAACGAGAGCACCTATTCGGCGCCTTCAGCACCAATTCCTCCAACTCACGCCGACTACTGACTTAGTGGGCTACATCTAAACAGCCCACTCAGTGGCTTTTGTTTCTTCGTTCATATACAATTTTGCTAGACCAGTTCCTATTTCTCGATCAGTTTACTGATAGGAAAAGATTACCAAAAAAAAGTAGGACGTGTTGTGAATCAATATGACTATTGACTCTTGGAAAAAATAGGTTAACCATTGACTTCCGGAAAAAGAGCTAAATATCTGAAATAAAAAAAGCAAAATGAGAAAAAGTTCGCGAATTCAAAAGAGTTCACGGATTTGAAAAAAATCTCACAAACTAAAAAACAGTTCGCGGTTTAAAAAAATCAGGAATTTGAAAAGAGTTCAGCAGTCTTGAACAAAATAATGAATTTGGAAAAAGTTTTTAGATTTGAAAAACATTCATCTATTTTCAATTTTTTTTGCAGATTTAGAAAAATTCAAGTAATCTAGAAAATCATGAATTTGAATAAAGTTCACCGATTTGGAAAAGTTCATTGACTTGAATATATTCGTGTATTTAGAAACAAATTCACGGATTTGAAATAAAGTACACGTGTTTTAAAAAAAGGTTCACGAATTTGAGAGAACTTCAAGAATTTAACGAAAAATTAAATTGAAAAAATTCCACGAAATCTAAGAGTTCAAGAATTTTAAAAGGTTCATGAATGAAAAAAATCATGCGCTTTTAAAGAAAAAAATGAAGAAAAGAAAAAATAGGACGGAAACAAAACAGGATGTCGGTCGGTTTGCAGATTTTAGTGTAACCGGCGCATCGGGCGCAGAATAGGTTTTTCCTTTAATTGGGTATGAAGAATTGCAAGACTACTCTAGGTTTTTGGGAATTTCCATGTATTTAGAAATAAATGCTCACATGATTAAATAATATTAATACGTTGAAAAGGTCCGTAAACTTTAAAAATGTTCATACATTCAGGAAATGTTGATGGTTTAAAAAAACATATGTTTAAAAACTATATGTGCATTAGAATAATATTCATACGTTAAAAAAAATTAAGTTTTATAAAATGCTCATAAAGGACAACTCCAATGCTAGAAGCTCCCGCGGCAGGTAGGGTCTGGGGAAGGATTATACGAGGCAAGCCCCTTATCCCTATACAGTGCAATGCAGAGAGGCCGCATAGAACCTATAGTACCTCTTGGCACAAGTGGAAAGTACTTCACCATTGCGCCAGGTTTGTCCTTCATTTTGCAAAATGTTCATAAATTTAGAAAACAGATTGGTTTTTAAAAAATGTTCATTCGTTTAGTAATGTTTGTACATTTAGAAAAACGATCATATATTTTTTTAAATAATGCTCATTCATTTACAAAATGTTCATATGTTAAAATAATGAAGGTGTATTTAAAACGTTCATATGTTAAAAAAAATCATGTGTTTAAGAAAATGTGTGTGCATTTGGGAAAGAGAAGAAAACCAAAAAGGACAAATACAAAAGTCATGTATCTAGAAAAAGGATGTCCTCCATCATGAGGTTCCAGAAAAGGTAATTGAAAGAGTCAAGTTTTATCATGTCATTTGTCGTGGTTCTTTCTCCATAACAATTAAGCAACCGATACTACTCTATTGGGAATTAGCAAACACCGTAAAATGGAAACTAGAGTAGATTCAAATATAATTTCAACACGACTGCTTGTGCTAATTCATTGACCATTACTCACTGTGGGAGGAAACACATGCATTCATGACCTGGTGGCTAATGTTGGGTCAGGAGTGGAAGCAGGTGCCTTCCGCTCCTTGTACCGTGGTAGGTGGTTGTGACATGGATGATTGGAAATGTCTAGCGGCATGTTTGGCTCTTTGGCGGGCATCATGGCGGCGGTGGTGATTGTGCCTCTTGGTCTTGCGCTCGGGCTCGGGCTTGGGTGGCAAAGGCTCGTGCTGTGTCAAGGGCAATGGTGATGCCCAGATCCAGATCTAGTGGCATTGTAGTGGCACGGGTGAGCTGTTGAGCGAAAGCTCCACGCCTTGACACTGACGCCTGCAACGCCCGTGGATGCCGCTCTCCTCTTGAGGACGTCATTGTGGTTCTTCTCTCCGTGCTAAGATTCCGGGTCAAGACCTTTGTTTGTCTCAGACTCGGCGGCGCCGTTTCCCTCTTGAGGATGCTATTGTAGAGCTTTGGTGTTTTAGGACGTGTCATGGCATTGTTTTCAAGCCTACATGTGCTATCTTTTGTTAACGTAGTCACGTGCATTTAGGTTGTCCGGTTATCCCGGAATCTACATTGTAAGAGGCCTTCCTCACTACTTGTATCTTTCGGCGTGTATTTATGCATAATCTATAAAGCGAGGCGAGAGCGAAATTGACAGGTTGATTCGTCGCGGGATAAAAGGCGTGCTGCCATGTACTTTTGTTAGTGTGTACTACCGTTTACTTATAGGACTGTGCTAACGACCAGTCGACTGGTCGTTAGCGACAGATCCGGACGATTCCACCCACGTACGATCCACTTCTCTCGATGTGGGAATCGACCCACCGCATCTCTTTTTTTTCCTTCTAGCGCAATAAAAAGAATTGGCAGAAGTTGGAATCAAACCCACCACCTCTTGGTAGACCACAGTAGTTCGCAACCATCCGGTCTAGATTGAGCCAGTGATTAGATTAAGGTTAGATAGTATTTGTACTGCTACTTAACATGACCTGGAAACGAATAATTTTTCTTTCTTTTCTTTTATATTTTTTATCCTATATAGATGGCCCGGCTGCTCTGTTAATATTTACAACATCATGGTAATTTTAACGTAGTAAAAATTGTTGACATATCATGGTAACTTCGTTGTAAAAAGCATGCCAGGTACACAAGCTTTTTTTTTGCGAGGGTACAAAAGTTATCAACCATTTGATAGGTAACTTATCAAGCTTTTTATACATAAGTTATCGGGGAATATTTTAAATATTTTTTCTTGGATCAGAGATATGGCTGGGTGTTGTACAAAATTATTATACTTTGCAGTCTGTAAAAATCATGATATTTACACAAAAGTTATTAAGAGATGTTTTTAAAAACTTTTTTCTAGGTCAACGTTATCGTGGTGTTTGTATATAAGTTATCATGACAACGGTACATAAATTATCATACTATTTACATAGTAATTATCAGGGTACGTTTCAAGCACCCCTCACGTTGAAATATTACCGTCATATTTGTATCTAAATTATCAGGGCTGCAGTGCATAAATTATCATGTCATTTACACAACAGTTACCGGAGTAATGTTTTCCAAAGAGAAAATTTTCAAAGTCAAAGTTATCAGCTATGTTGTGTGTATATTATCATGTTATTTGCACAGAAATTACCGGGGTATGATTTCCAACAACTTTATCTTGGGGTCAAAGGAGTTACCACGGTGTTCGTACGTGGGTTATCAGCTTTGTTGTGTGTATACTACCATCCTATTTACACAGAATTTATCAGGGGTTGTTTTTCAATATTTTTCCTCGTGTCAAAATGGTTACCAGAGTGTTTGTAAGTGAGTTATCAACTTTGTTGTGTCTATATTATCATGTTATTTACATACAAGTTACCGGACTAGATTATTTAATATTTTTTGGGTAAAAAAGGTTACCATGGTGCTTGTACGCGAGTTATCATCTTTGTTTTTCTTATATTATCATGATGTTTGCGCAAAAGTTACCGGGGTATTGTTTTCAACAACTTTCATTCTGGGGTTAAAAGAATTACCGTAGTGTTTGTATGTGAGTTATCGGCTCTATTGTGCGTATATTACTATCATATAAGGTTATCGGAGTTTGTTTTTCCACTAAATTTTTCCTCAGTCAAAAGTTACCGGCTCTATTGTGTGACCACGGTTGTTTGTTATATTGTCAGATCGTGCGTAAACTACTGTGTTATTTACACAAAATTGATGTGTATATTATCCTGTTGTTTAGACCGAAGTTATCGGGATATGTTTCAATATTTTTTTCCGGGTCAAAATTACCAATGATATTTGTATGTAAATTATCAAATCTACGATGCATAATCGTGCTATTTACCCATAAGTTATCACGGTCTTTGCATCATAATTTACTAGGTCCGTATGCGTCAAATACCATGCTATTTACACACAAGTTCCCGGTTTTGTCGCCTGAGAGAAACGGGTCGAGTTGTTTTTCATTTCCACTCATTTAATAAGGTATAAAAACATGTAATCTTCGTGTAAAACTAGAAGAGAGAGTTAGCTCAGTTGGTAGCGTGCTATGGCCTCAACCAACAGGTTCTAGGTTTGATTCTTGCTAGCGCCCCTTTTTTTCTTTTCCACGCGCGAGACTGAAAAAAACCACATCGAGCGATTGTTGCGCCGGATGAGCGGATTGAGCGGTCGCCAGATCGTACGTGCCTGTTTCAAACCAGCAGTCGGCAGGAAAATAGCATTGCCGTTACTTATAAATACTTTCCCTTTCAAAACACGAGTGAGATGACCGCTGCTTGCTGATTAGTTTATGTTGGATGTAGTGCCATGTGCGAGGTTCGAAGCTCCCTAAGTGCCTTATTTATTGTGTTGCTTGTAATCTTTTATCTAAATAGCTTTACAAAAACGTCTTACATGTGAGACGAAGAGAGTAGTAGAGATGAGTTTAAATCTAACGAGTCACTCATTTAACAATTTAAGTTATAAGGGACATTAGATAACTTGTCGTAACTGCTGTAAATCTGAAAAAAAAAAGAACAACGTCCCTTGCCCCGAGAATTCTGCAAGAATCCCAAATATGGGATTTGCCAAAACAATCTACATTTTTATAAGTAGTACAAATTACTTAACAATTAGGTCCTCCTTAACTACTGACACAATGCTATATCTATTTCTTTAACTGTGATCATCCTCTATGTCTTTTGTTGCAGTAAAAGGAAGTATCTTCACAGCCCTATCAACCAATGTGGTATCTTCAAATCTTCAAATATGGTTTTGATTATTGACCTATATATTCTGCCCGTATCCGAACGAATTCAAGCACCTTGGCCGGTGAGCGCGGCGTAGAAGAGGATGTTCCAGGTGTCCGGCAGGCCGGCGATGCACCAGTGGGTGCAGTCCTGGCCGAACATGCCGCCGTACTTGCCCGGGTGCGCGTCCTTCCTCAGCTGCGACAGGTAGGTGAAGTCCAGCAGGTACACCGGCTTGGCCATGCGGGCGAGGGCGTTCCTGATGACCGCCTGCTGCGGGATCGGCCCGCCGGGGTACGGCCCCGTGCCGTTCAGCGGCTCCGTCTCCCCCGCGCACGACTTCCTCGGCGAGGCGCCCCATTCTTGCCCCCTGCACCATTGCAGCCACATCGAGACCTTATTACAGAATTGCAAAGATTGATAGATAGATGTGGATGCGACATGTTGGGAGCATGTGAAATTTTCAGGACAAGTTGGTGTATGGCTGTGGTTCGGTGGTTCAGTGGTAGCAGTCGAGGGCCAAGGCACGGGCCCTGTTCCCAACAGCACACAATCATCTCTCTCTCTTTTGTGTGCGTGTGGACTGTGGAGAAGAGGATCCATGAGATGTCGGTTACATGGTGCGCATGTTGCTTGAAGGATTCACTTGGCAAAATCATGGAAATTGTGGAGCAGCAAGGCAGATTAGATTACCTGTAGTGGGAGGGGGAGATGCCCTGGAAGAAGACTTTGGCGCTGGTCTGGACGAGGTTGGCGTCCACCCATCCGGCCCAGGTGTTGAGCGCCTTGGTGAAGGCCGCCGTCCGGTCCATGTCCTTGGCCACCTGGCTGCCCTCCTGGATGTAGTCCCAGCTGCAGCAACCATACACACACATGCACACACCGTTCGAGTTCAGAGATCTGTCATAATCAACCTGCCTGAAAAACTTAGCTCACAAAACAGGCAACACAAACGCTGGTCTTACGGCTGATCTTTGCCGGAGCGCGGCCACCAATGCCAGGAGTCGAAGACGAGCACATCGGCGCCGAGCCAGTTGCGGCCCTCGTCGATCTTGTCGAGCTTGAGCACGCGGCCGGCCTTCTCGCTCACGATGTCCACCAGGTAGTGCGACAGGTAGTACACCAGCGTCACATTGTACTCCTGCGTGCAGCACACCCCGTCAGCTTCAGCCAGCCATCAAACAATCCCAAACACCGTCCGACACAGCTCAGCCAGGCAGAACTTTTCATGGCCCCATTTGGCCTTGCTAGCTCGGCGTTGAAGGAAGGGGGCAATCAATCACCACCCTACAGTTAACAATTGTACTATAAAAACAGCAGCACCGAACTGCACGTGTGTGTCCTTGACTCGTTGTGCGCGTCGGCGCTGAATGGCGCCAACGCAGAGCCCAGACCATGTTGTACTGGTCGAAGCCGGCCACCAGCAAAAGGCCAACGAGGTACACTGGGAGATCAAATTTTCTGGTCCTGACCGTCTGACACAAACACGCAAAAACGCGTAGCAGCAAGCAACAGGGCAAGCAACAAGAACAGCTGACGGAACGACTGGACTCAAGTGAACAGAGTCAGTAGTAGCAGTTCAATATAGAATCATGTAAATGGGGGGAGCACCCACCACGAGCATGTCACGCTAGATCTGAACTAAATAGGGTTGGTCATAGATCGCACCATCGCGGCAACACCAGCAACGGCAAGCACACGGCAGTGAGCAGACAGCCCATTCAGGCCAGCTCACTTGGGGAACTTTGACATGCCCTGTTCATTTAGATTATGTGTCTGTTTCTTTATCAGATTCTGTTCTAATCCAAGAGTTAAACAGTGAAAATAATTTGCCTCGAGAGAAAAAAAAAGAGGACAAGACAGCAGAGGAAAAAGAAGGAAGAAAAACAGAGAATATAATCTGGCCTGGAGGGGAAAAAGCAGAGGAGAACCAACGAAAAGAAACGCACATGCGGCAAGCAACCGTCAGAAAGTGCAGACATTCGGCGCGCGAGGCTCGCACGATATACCACCAACAAAGTCCAAACGAGACGACCTCACGCTCACGGCGACCCGAAATTCGTCCGGCATTGGCATTTTCTAGTCCTGTTGACTTGTGTATCGCGAGACCGAAGGAAGGGTTCGTCGACATCGGACACGCTGGCCATGCAGCGCAGCGCAGCACACGAAATGGATGCGGTGGCGTGCGGTGCGGTCCAGCCGCCGGAGTTGTCCCGTCGCACCGTACATCTTTGAAGCTCAGCCCTCCATTCCCACTTCACCCGACGCGGCGGCAACCCCCACTGGGCTGATCACCTCATCATGCCCGCCAGCATCGCCCAGGCCGCAACGCCACCCGCCAACTTTTTTACCGGACGATCTTACTTGGAAGAAAGGAAACCGACGAAAGAACAGCGCGGCAGAGAAGGAAGAATGCGTCGGCACGTACATCGAACGTGACGGTGGTCGCCGGGTCGACCCTCCCGGACCGCGGCGAGACGGTGGCCCGGGCGTCGGGCGCCGCGGCGTGGATCATGCACAGCAGCGACTCGTACTGGTTCAGCGCCAGCGAGTCGCCCACGAACATCACCTTCTTGCCGCCCCACATCCGCAGCAGCGCCAGCCCGTCGAACCTGCGCACAAACGCCATCATCATCTCAACGCCGCAATTCGATCTCACGATAACCGTGGTTTCGGCGACGCCATTACAGTCACAAACCTGGGCGGGGAGCAGGGCGGGCTGGGCTGCCACCGGTACTTGAGGTACTGCTTGTCGGGGCGGCTGAACCGGCGGCAGTCGAACTCGCCGCGGACGAAGGGGCAGCTCGCCGAGTCGTAGAGCGGGTACGACTCGTCCGCCACCCAGGCCCCCGCGAACATGTCGCACGCGCCGCCGGAGGACTCCGACGCCGGCCGGTGCTGGTTTTTCTTGGAGATCGTCAGCGCGGCGGCCGCCGCCGCCGCGGTGCATGCCACCAGGAGCAGGGCCACGATGGTCGCGGCGATCACCGTGCGCCGCTTCATGTCGTTCCTCCGGCCAAGGAGGCGGCGGGGAATGCAGGCGAGGATCGGGCGCGCCGGGGAGGTTCTTGTGACGGCCAGGGAGTGGGAAGCGTGAAGGAGAGGGCGGGTATATGTAGGTGGAGGTGGAAGGCATCCGGGCAGTGCTGGCAGTGGCAGATGCTCTCCGTTAATGGTAGGTGCTGCTGTTTCTCCATGGATGGATCGATGGACCACGTATGGCCTGGATTTGCTAATACTACGAGGTATTCATTGATGGATTCTTCATGAAATAAACGGGAATTCGGCGGTATAAATCGTGGCTGTTTCGATGCATGGTGTAAATGATCAAACCTTGTGAGAAACGCAGGCAACCCGAAAGGGGTCTTGAATTGGAGCCCCGGCGTTGCGTGCCGCTACTGCTCGTGGAGTTGTACTGTTTGGGATTGGCGCTGGCTGGGTTTTCTCTAGTGCTGCTGGATGGAGGTGTTTGTGGCTTGTGTGAATTTTCAGTTTATTTTTGAGCTGGGGGAATGTCTGAAACTCTGAATTCAGTGTGCCTTTGTACTGTCTGTTTCATGTAAATTGGTAAAGCATATTCAGCGAGACCAATGTTGGACACATCTTTTTTTTTCTTTCAAAACGGAGGCAAAAGATTTGCCTCATCCATTAATTAAAAAGAAGAGAATTGCCCGGTTAATTGACAGAAAATCGGGCAAAAACCATACATGTAGACCACATGCAGACTACTCCATGACCCCACGGTCCACCCGACAAACATACATAACATGCAACAACCACAAACACTTGCACTTCTATGTCTCAAAGAAACCCTTAACTAAACCAAGGTTGAATACATTGGAAATGCTGGACGTCTGGATTTTGAATGGAGGCATTTGTTTGACTAAATGAATGATGTGGGGTTTTTTTTAGGGGAAAGATGTGGTTTATTTGATCACGTGCAAGTGTACACAAATGAGAGGATAGTTTAGGGAAGAAATAAATTACGTTTTGGTTGTAATACTATCTAACAAGGAGCATGAGGTACTGTCAGTTTTATTGACCGAGTACTGTAACATTAGTTTTGGCCGAGTGCAAATGCCATTAATAAGGATACCAACAAAAATTACGTTATGTTCTCAAAACAAAAACGAAGATTACGTTACAAACCAAAAGATAACAAGGTGGGTATTAAATGAGAGTACATATCCTTTCGTAACACTACAACCGTCCTGTTTCCAGATTCTTGCCTTGCCAAACCAACCAGCCTGCTGCCAATTTTACTAAGAAACTCGAAGAGGAAAGGGGATGGCATATGGCACCAACAAAATGGAATGGTATAAACTGGACGTATCGGGTGTGGGGAATATTAGGCCGGCCAATATATCCTCCTCCCACACGTTATTCCAGTTCGTCCGTCTCATCCTTCCTACTCCCTCCGTCCGAAAATACTTGTCATCAAAATAGATAAAAAGGGATGTATCTAGAACTAAAATACATCTAAATACATTCCCTTTTATTCATTTTCACGACAATGATTCTTCGAACAGTGAAAGATTGTAACTTTTTTTTTTTTTGCGGGATCCTACTAGAACTGTTGACACTCCATCATTCCTTAATCCTGACCAAGATGGAGATTCGTTCTCTTTCTCCCAAGGACAAATAATACTACTAGTACTGTATGTGCTTTATCTGAATGAAAGTCACCTTTCACTGCTCCTGCTTTATGTGTTCTTTTGGTCCTGCCACGGGATGCAATTGGCAGCCGCTCGCTCCATCGCTGGATATTAAAGGAGCAAACAAGATTAGGTGACAGCTGAAGAGGAGAACATGCAGACCGGGCAGCAGTGAGAAGCATGTAGGGGGAATCAACAAGTTCATCTCGATCCGATGGATGCATGCAGTTCGACTTCGACCACGTGCGTGCGGACTGTACAGCAAGATCATGTCAGATCACAACATTATCAGCTCTGCTGTCTCGATTCATACAATACGTAGTATATGGAAGTGGATCCCCTAACATGAAAAAGAGAAGTCACCTAAGCTACAATTCCCTAACTTCCCTCCTTCGCATTCATATGATTAAGGCTAAAATGGCTTGATTTAATTTGTGAATTACAAATCTATTGTATACATTTATAACAATTACATACAGACAAAATTATGATACAATAAATTAATTTTAAATTTATTTACATGAACAGTAACCATGCACATAACCTGCTACAGTAGCTAAATACAACATTTGCTACAGTGTCCCTGACTTTCCTTCTTTGTTTTACACTAGATTGCACTGTAGCTTAGGTGACTTTCCTTCTTAATGTTAGAGGATCCACTTCCGTAGTATATATGCTTGCTCCCAGAACGCAGACGTTGTTGTTAGGCTAGTCATAATGGGAGTAACTTAGCAAGTAACATTGCACACTTTAAGAAATTTTTGTTTATGTGACAAGTATTTAATGTGAGTTGGTAACATAATATGTTACTATAACATAGCGCTTCCAAGACAAGATGAGTCTACAATCTAATAAATGAAGCCATCTATGACACTACTATCATGTTACTTTGCAATATGAAGGTATAGTAACTTAGACTAGTGTCATACATATGACACTAGTCTAAGTTACTCCCCACTATGACCAGCCTTAACTGGCGCCGAAAACTTGCATCGCAAGTGTTAATTAACACCCTTCCGCAAAAAAAAAGTGTTAATTAACACCCACCCTAAAAAAATGGTAATTAACACCCGCCCTTTCCGGTATCAAATAACCCAAGGGGGTCTACATGCTGTTACAAGCTTCAGAAAGGAGCGGTTCCACTACTTTGTGCCCGTATCGTATGCATGCAGTGGGGGTTACGGTACTTTGAAAAGAGCAGTGCTACACGGACGATGGCTTTCTGCATGATTTGTGCACGATGGATCACCAAGTGCGGAGCGATGAATTTTTATTTTTTTAAAACAAGATAAAAGATTTACCATTTTCATTGATTAAGAAGAAGGTTTAGACATAAGCCGCGAGGCGGCAAAAAGAAAAAGGTCTACTCTCGCGACATAACAATATAAGCTGCTTGGCTCCCGCCAAAGACCAAAGATGGGCCTTCTCTTTGATTTTAGCGATAACTATGGAGGTAGGGGCGGAGACATTTTAAAAAATTCTTGCGCTGCACTCCTTCCAAAATTCCCACGAGACAAGCATCATCAAGGAGGCGATGGCCTTCCTGCAGCGACCTCCACCATTAACTGCCTTGAGCCACCAATCTCTAGCTGAGTCTTCATGACGCCAAATCATTGGCGAGGAGTCAAGGATGCCAAGCCAAGTGCAAATTTCAATCCAAATCCGGACGGTGAACATGCATTGGAATAGGAGATGAGCAGCAGATTCTTGCACTTGCATGCAGAGAGGGCACAAATTGCAGCTTGGTCAGCCTCGTCACAGTAAACGATCGGCTGTCCAAACACGATTTTGGAAGATCAACCAAGCAAAAAATTTGCATTTCGGTGGAGCCCACATTAGCATTCATTGGACAAAAGGAGAGACCGGGAAATTGTGCCATGTAAGCTGAGGAGGCAGAGTACTCGCCACTGTTTGTGAACTTCCAGGTTATGGTGTCTTGTCTTCCCTAGTTGAGGGTTACATCAGCAAGCATCTTCCAAAAGGGTTGCAAATTCTTGAATATGGGCCAAGGTTGGTCCCTGCTGAGTGTCAATCTGGCGGATCCAAGGGTTGTTGTCAAGAGCTTTCCCGACTAGGCATGTTTTCCTTTTTGACAGCTCAAAAATTTTTGACGCAATGTCTTTAGGCCGGAGGCCGTCCAGCCATGGAGATTCTCAGAACTTAGCTCTGTTTCCACCTTCGATGCACACCTGTGTGTCAGCAGCGAAGAGATCTTTGTCATTGCTAGTACAAGGTGTTCCTGAGCCAGACCAAGTCTTAGGTGGATCATCCCATTCGTACCAGAGCCAGCGCAAGCGTAAGTGATTCTTGAATTTCTGGAGGTTGAGCACTCCTAGACCCCATAAATCTTGGGCTTGCAGACGAGGCCCCAATTAACCTTGCACTTTCCGTCGGTCACCTTTTCACAACCCGCTCAAAAATAGGCACGCGGCACGCTATCGATCTTCTTCATCACTTCAACCGGAAGGTCAAGAAGCGTGAGGTGGTAAATGGCAATGACAGTGAGCACAGTCTTGATCAAAACAATGCGCCCCGACATAGCCACATGCATAGCCGACCAAGGTGGAAGCATTGTTGCGTATGACTTGATCCCGGCCGCAAGGGGCAAGGTAGCTTCTGCCGCCTGATCTTGTCTCATTTCCTTCACATCGATTTCACAGTAGCTTGTAACTGTCTGACAATCCCGGGGGCAATCAAGCATCAATCTGTATTTGGTTATGTTCATGCTGGGGTCGCTGATTCTGCAGCTTTGGTTAGTAATTAGCTTTGGACGTACTTGTCTTTGGGACAAAGGCCTTAGACCGGACGCCTCGAACCGCATAATAATCATGCATGCATAATCATGGCGGCAATATACGGAGCGACGCAATCTTGTGCTACTTGATTAGCGGCGGCAGCTACTTAGGGCATCTCCAGCCGCGCCCAGGAAGGTCTTCCTGCGCGATTTTTTCAGCCGTGACGGCTAAAAAAAGCGGTCCGTCGCGCCAAGAGCTCGATTTTCGCGGCTTGGGCGAAAACAGCGCCAGCGGACCTAGCCCGAACCGGTACGCCGGCGCCGGGCGAAACTGTTTAGTAGCGAAAAAGCGCGGGCCAGCAGCGTCGGTGACTTCAGCGCCTCGTCTTCCCCTAACGGCCTCGGTTCCTTGAGGGAATCAATGGCAAGGTTATCGCCGGTCAGCCTTGCCATTGATTCCTCACGGGCGGCGCTTCACGGTGACGGCCGACGCTCTCTCCCTCGCCGCAGCGTACACAGGCGCTGCCGGCTTATAAAAGCCAGCGCCCACCGCCACTCGCTTTGCCGCTTCGCCGCCGCCGTCCGGCCACTCCCTCTCCCGGCCTCTCCGGCGCCGCCCGCCAATCCGTCGTCGCCATGGCGTAACGCTTCCCGGAGACAAAGCGGCGGCAGCAGCTTCGACGCCGCGTTCGCTCGCGAGCGAAGTCAACTCTGTTCGGCGAACATCCGAACAGCCGGACATGCGCGCCGGGCCGACGGTGGAGACTTCGGCCAGAAGTGCCCATTCCCCGTTGCCGGACGCCGTGGCGAATGCCGCAATCGCCGAGAGGTCGAGATCGTCTGTGCGTCCTCACCGACGCCCAACTCTCCTCCCCAAGACGCCGACAACCACGCTGCATCGGGCGGCGATTTCGCGCCGCCAGCAGCGGCCGACATGGCGTCCACCAACGGCCGCGGTGGTCGGCGTCGGCAGAAACGGCGGCGCCACTTCAGGGGCCCCGGCCGCACACTCGGCGTGCTCACGCACCTCGAGGTGCAACGACTTCCCGCCGTAGGCGTACCCGGCGCAAAGACCGGACGCGTCGGGCCATGAGCGCCAAGGAGGTTCGGGTCCTCCTCCTCCTCTTCCTCCTCCCGATCCTCATCACACTCCTCCGGCGCTCCGCCACAGCGTCAAGGCCCCGAGCCTTGAAGTCGCCGCCGCCGGCAGCGCTCGCCAGCGCCGTCATCAACGAGGCGGCGTAGCGCCGCTCGCCGCCGGCTCCTCGCCCGTCAAGCCCAAAGGCGGGCGAAGTGGCGCCGATGAAGATGGGCGGAGTTCGACAACGATGACGCTGACCCTAGAATGGTAGCGCCAGACTCCATTCGCGATGGAGAAAGCGGGAGAAGAATGAAGGAGGCGCCCGGTAGCGCCGTACTTCGCCCGCCGAGGAAATGACGCGTCAGCGCGATGAAGGCGGGGTCGTCGTCCTCTACGCGACGACGACGGCAACGACAGCGCCGCCATGCCAATTTCGCCATGGCGACGCCCGGGTCAAAGCGCCCGCGTCAAGAACGCCGACGACGACGACGATGGCGACAGCGACTTTAGCCCCTTTTTTAGATTAGGTTAATGTAATGAAAATCGCCAATTTCGAAATTTACCATGTTTAGCCGAAATTTAACTACTTTCTATCATAACTTCGCCGAACGGCCGTTCTTTTTTTTTTATCTGTGGCAGTACCACGGTAATTTTGAGGAACCGAATCGCCCCCAGGGCCATTTTTTGAGCCGGCTCACCCCCAGGCGGCGCTTTTAGAGGCCCCCTGGGGGCAACCGGCTGGAGATGCCCTTAACCTGCTTTCTGCCAAGGCTCTCAGCGATCCGATGGTTCAGCTAACGGCTCGTGCAGTGCGCTAGGCAGGCCATGGCCTGGGGCTCAACACACGGGCGTTCAGAGCTGTCGCGTTCAGCCAGCTACAGTAGGAGTGGAGTGGACGTTTCTGCGTGCATCCATTTTCAGTAGGGCAAAGGGCCCACGTATATTGCACACCATCTCTCTCGGCCGTGCCCACATATATATGTGGGCCGACTATGCGTTGAAGCCGTGCTGAAAGAATCACTCCTTTTCCGGGCTGGACCGATGGCGCCAACCTTGTCATCATCATCATCAGTCGATTTGAGGGCCGACGGCGATTTTCTTTGGCGATGCCTAAAAAGTTGCTCTCATCCGGAAAAAAAAAAAAAACTGTTGTTCCGTTATGTGTAAGTGGTAGGCAAAGCTGGCACACACGAGTAGAACGACGGGAATTCTCTCATTTATTTTTATTTTTAGGGAAAATTTTCAATCCATTCACCAACTGTCAAGATATACAAAGAATATCAGAAGTAAAACATACATCTCGGTTCGTGACCACCTTTCCGCTGTTGTTGAGCTGATGTCAATTGATTTCTGATGTCGAGCTGCTTATGATCGTGATGATAATGGTTATGGTCTCTTTTTGCTCACTGGGGTTTGATGCCTGCTGATATGTAGTTTTGTTGCGCCGGGGTTATCCTTGCTGGTGTGTACTCCCTCCGTTCGAAAATACTTGTCATCAAAATGGACAAAAAAAGATGTATCTAGAACTAAAATACATCTAGATACATCCTCTTTTATTCATTTCGATGACAAGTATTTTTGGACGGAGGGAGTAGTAGACTTTATTATCTTGGTTGTTGGTGTTAACAGGTTTTCAACCCGTCGTGGGTGCTTCTTTTAGCAAAGGAGGACGACCCCCGGCCTCTGCATCTGGACGATCGTATGGCTTTATTAATTATTGTGAGACCGTCTGAGTCATACAACAATGATAAGTCACCAAACTAGCAACAATTTGTCATTATCCCTATCCGGTTGATGTAGGCTGAAAATGCTGCCTCATACCAAAACAGACCATGCAGCCAAACCTAACCATCTAAAGACTTGAGGTCCACCGCGCTGCGAATGGGCACCCATCGGCGTGCTTCTCAACCAGGACCCCTGCATGCGAGCCGCCCGACCACACCACGAACCCATCTTGAGTCTTCTTGCATCAACCTTGGCAGTCCAAGCTGCCGCCCGCCACGCCCATGGCCTTGACGGCGTCACCTCTCTGCGAGTCCATCTCCAGCTCATCGGTAGCGCCGAGTCTCCGCTGCGCCATGCCGCCGAGATCGCCGTCATCAATGGGCAGATGAAACACCGCTCCTCCTCTTGTCCCTCCAACCATTTCGCTCCAAAAGCGATGCCCTCGGGAGGAGAAGCGGCGATAATAGCACCGTCGTCGTCCGTCTGGTAGACCCAGATCTAGGTTTCCCGGAACTTCCGATCGGAGTTGATGAGACACCAGCAGCGATGCCTCGGAAGGAAGCGACATCGAGACGCCGCCATCGTCGCCAAGACCGCATCTGGCGCGATTTTCACCGGAAGCCCACGTCTTCCCGATCTCGTGGTAGGCTGGAACCGGCGGAACCTCGCCACGCGAGCGTATGTTGCGTCGGTACTCCGGAGGAGATCCGGCATCTCATCATGGTCCTCACGCGCCCGATCGGCCGAAAAACCTCGCGACGGATCCAAGCAGGCGTTGGATCCGCGATAGCCGTCGTCACCATCACGGCGGGACAGCCCTTTCTCGCCGGATGAAGCGCTGCCGCCCAGCCGCCGTCCCCGAAGCGACGCCGAGGCCCCAACCCTAAGCGCCGCATGACCCTCCTCCCGCCCCTCCTGCCATTGCGCCACGGCGTGGGCGCTTGATGGCGGCGGGCGATGCCAAAGCTCTGGCGGGTGGTTGCGGCGGATCGCATCCCCGAGGCGAGGCAGCCTTCTCATGAGATCCAACGGCCCGGCTAGGACGGAGAATCCGGTGGCCGGCGGGCTGAGCACCATCGCCGGCTATCCGGCGGCAATGACCAGCGGCTCTGCATGGACGGCGGCGGTGGCGGCGCCCATCCGGCGAGTGGGCTGTCACCGCCGTGATGGTGGCGACGGCTATCTGCGGATCCAACGCCTGCTTGGATCCGTCGCGGACCTTTCGCCCGACCGGCGGCGCGTGGAGGGATCGGTGAGGAGATGCCGGATCTCCGCGAGTACCGGCGGCAACATACGTCTTCGTGGCGAGGTTCCGCTTCGGTTCCGGCCAAGCCACGAGATCGGGAAGACGTGGCTTCCGGTGAAAATCGCGCCGCTACGCGGTCTTGGCGGACGATGGCGGCGTCTCGAGGCGTCGTTTCGCCTGGAGGCATCGTCGTTGCAGGTCTCATCAACTCCGACGGAAGTTCCGGGAAACCCTAGATCTGGTCTACGGTCCAGACGATAACGGTGCTATCGGTACCGTTCTCCATCCCGAGGGCATCGTTTTGGAGCGAAAAGTCGTTGGAGGGACAAGAGGAGGAGCGGTGTTTCATCTGCTCCATTGATGACGGCGGATCTCGGCGGCGTGGCGCGATGGAGTCTCGGCGCTGATGAGCGAAGATGGACTCGCGCAGAGGGTGACGCTCAAGGCCATGGTGGCGCTGACGGCAGCTTGGACCGCCAAGGTTGATGCAAAGAAGACAACTCAAGATGGGTTCGTGGTGTGGCTGCGGCGGCCTCGCACTCCGGCAGGGTCCCGTTGAGAAGCACGCCGGATGGTGGGTGCCCATTCCCCAGCGCCCCGCGGGACCTCAAGTCTTTAGATGGTTAGGTTTGGCTGCGTGGTCTGCTTGATATGAGGCTCCAGATTTTCAGCCCCTACATCAATCGGATAGGGATAGCGATGTTGCTTAGTTTGGTGGCTTTAGACTTATTGTTGTATGACTGCACGGTCTTGTGTCAATAATTAATAGTGGCCAGATGATTCGCCCGTACGCAGAGGCCGGTCGCCCCTCCTTTTCTAAAAAAAAAGTGGGTGCTTCTTTTGAAGCATCGTAGCGGGTTTCTGTTAATGCTCGTACTCGCTCTCCTCATTCCGGCCCCCTCTTGCTTATTAGGTTCGGTTCTTAGACATGTACTAAACAAAATATTTTCATTAAGCAATTAACTGAGGGTGTGTGAACCCGGTTGGAAAAAAAGACGGTGATTATCTAGCGACGATTATAAGCACTAGTGCGAGCTGAAGGTGCGTCGGCGTCATCGTCCCTCCATCACCGAAACTGGACAAACCCCATAGTACCAGCGCATCAGAAAAGCAACTGCCGCTGATGAAGAGAAATGTATATAGGAATGATCCAACCTGTAGACACACAAACACAGGCGAACGAAGACCGGATCCATGTGGAATCACAAAGACAAACGCCGACCGAATCCAGAGACAAACCTCCACACGCCTACCGACAACGCTAGAATCACTACCGGGATGAGGGTTAGGCGGGGAGAACCTTTTTTCATCTTGATAGAGCCGCCACCGTCTCGCCTCTCTGAGTAGGATAGAAATCCTAATAAAACTTAAAAAACTTCTAAAAATGGAGCCCTCCCGCCGGCAAAGGCCGGGATCCACCGCGCCTCTATGGTCCTAAGACCACATGAGATGAGATAGACCACCGCTGGCACCGGTCGGAGGCGCAAGAAACCCTAGAGCTTGGGTGCCCTTATGTACGAGAGGGAAGGGGTACATAGTAACTCTCCATGAGCTCCATTCCTCTATTCGTAGCACTGTTTCTAGAACTGAAAAAGAGAGGCCCTCTAATCTTTAATATACCAATGAAAAAACTATGTCCCATGTTGGAGCTTTTCTCTTAGCATATTCCAAGCCGAAACTTGTCTCTAGGGCTCTTGGCATCTATGATTGAATCCTCAAATTTTACTCCTCAAACTTCTCTTCAAATTTGAACTTCTCAAACCTAAGGATTTCAAAGAGACATGAAGCTAACCGAACTCTCAAACTTCACCCCTCGAACGAACTAGACCCCACATGGAATTCTCTTTTGTTTTTCTTCTTCTTTCTTTTTTTCTCCTTTCTTCCACGCTGACCAACGCACGATTTCTCACGACTACATGATTTATATGACCTAGCTAGGACCTTGGATAGATACTATGCAAAAGTAACTCTTGGTTCATGAAATTAAAAATGTTCATGGATTTAAAACAAAATTTCAAGACTCTAAATAAAGTCCGTAAATTTGAAAAAATATTGACAGATCCACAAAAAGTTTGTGAGTAAAGGTTGTAAATTTAAAAACTATTCACTAGTTGAACAAGCGTTCATGAATTAAAAAAATCTAAGAATTTCAAAAATGTGTGCAAATTCAATTTTCTCATGAATTGGAAATATATTCTTTGACTTTGATTTTTTTGCAAATTTGAGAAACGTTAACGAATTTGAATAATATTGAAGAATTAAAAAATGTTCTCTAGTTTAAAAACATTTGTGGATTTGAAAATATTTATGAGTTTTAAAATTGGTCAATAATATGAATACTATATTAGCAAATTCAGTAAATATTCACTAATTCAAAAATGTAAATGGATTTAAAAATTTCATGAATTTGAAAACATTATGATATTAAAAAATGATCGTGAATTAAAAAGAAAAAAAGAACATGAAAAATCAGAAAAACTAGTTAGAAACAAAGAACAATAAATAACTGGAAAGCTAGAAGAAAAAAACAAAGCTATTATGGAAGGTTCACATAGATCTTTCCTCAAATGTTCCGATGGTACCGCCCTGAATGACTTATATGAGCCGTTCACCTTAGCATGCAAGCGATCGATTGTAAGATGGGAGCACCTAATTAACGGATACAACATGAAGGGCTCCCGTAAAGGTCACTTGTTTAGCCTAGCGATGCGCTCAGCCGCCGCCACAAGTCACGCGCTTGGCATACCCTCAGGGTTTTGGTTTTTTACATGTTTCTAGCTTTTAGATGGGTTTTTATTTTATTCGTCCTTTTCTTTTTTGTTTGGTCTTCTTTAGATTTAGGAGGGCTTTTTCTTCTTCAAGAAGCAGCGTTTTCACGAGAAGTACAACATGTGCTTCCTGAAACGAGAAAAGCACAACATGTACTTTCACGAGGAGCACACGTATGCTTCCCGAAAAGGAAAAAATGACACTTATATTTCCCTGAGAAGCATATCTCTTCTTTCCCGGAAGAAAAGAGAAGAAATCACAACTTGTGCTTCCATGAGAGGCACACCTGTGTTTCCCAAGAATGGAAAAAGCACAATTGTGCTTCCTGAAAAGGGAGAAACACCGTTATGCTTCCAAAAAAGTGAAATAACAACAACGGTGCTTCAGGTTTTGTTTTTTTCCTATTTTAGGGCTTTTTTATTTCAATTTCTTTTATATCTGTGGGGTTTTCAATTTTATTTTTTATTCCTTTTTTAATAATTTTTTGGGGGAAAAACAATTTATTCGAAACCTTACAGGAGAGCTAATTTCGAAGATCTTGACGCGAGAAATGCAACGGTGAAATCAGTATGTGGTTTGGATGCATGGTTCAAGAGATAAACTGGTTTAAAATAATGAATCTACGAAAAAGAAGAAATTCACAGTCTGTGACAAGTGACACACACGCAGCATGTGACTTGTCACCAGAGAATGTGAAGTGACTTCTGCAAGGGGTGCCTTTTAATTAGTGATCTTGTTGCAAGATATGTAGCGCTTATGATCCTATTTGTCGCCCGCGAGTAACAACAAACAGATGGGTTGACGCCCGCAGGTCGGGGGAATTGGGCCGACCCAGTTCGAATTTCTTGTTGTGTGTTCGTTAAGCTGCTGCATAGCCCATAAAAAAAGCTAATCTGTTGTACGTTCTTTGTTTGTTTTTTCTGTTTTGGGGGGTTTTGGTTATTTTCCCCTTTTCATTTTTCCTTTCTTGTTTTCTTTTCTTAAAAGACGGTCCTTTTTTTGCAGGTAAAATAGATAGTCCTTTCTTGTTATCTCTAATTTTCGTTTCTTTATTAGATGGTGAACATTTTCTTAGTGGGCATCGAACATTTTATACTGTACAATGAATTCTTTTTTATTTTTTCTGGTAGAAATGAATTCTTTTAGTATACCATGAACTTTTTAAAATACTAGGTGAATGCCCGTGCGTTACCTCAGATAAATATAGATATTTATCAATAATTAAAGGGTCATTAATTCTACATGGCAAACATCTACCATGATACACGCGCATATATAATATGTACGCTAGAAAAACAAATTAGTGAAAGAGTGAGGAGAAAACTGAGTGAATGATGGATCCTTAGGTTCTTTTTAAGTAGTACATATTTGGTGAACCTTTTATTCAATGTACGATGAAATTTGTCTAATATATGGTGATTGTTCTAAAAAAGTATATGGTGCTCATTTCTTTAATACAAACTAAACTTTATTCTAATGTACGGTAAACTTTTTAAAATGTACAATCAACGTTTTATAATATAAGGTGAACAATTTTTAGTGCAGACTGAACTCTTCTTAAACACATATACTAAACATTCTTTACAATATACTTTCCTATTTTTTATAAATATTTTTTATTTGGCTCTTAAAAAGCCAACAGGAGGTTTTGCAAGAAAACCCGACATGAAAAGCTAAGAGAGAAAAACAAAGGAAAACTGTTAAAGTGGAGAGTCGACAGAATGGGCCGGCCGATTTGCACCCGATTCAGACGAAGCCTCGTCCAGTTTTACACTAACGAGCGGGAGCTCCAACCAGCGCTTCAGGCGCCGGCTGAGAGCTCCTATGTGACGCTCTCTGCGTCAAGCAGTCGAGTGATCGCATAGGGGATCGAGAGACTGGGCCGGCCCATCTGTCTCGCAAACAGCAGCTCATGCTGGAATAAAAAAAGATGCAATGCCAGGAATCAAACACTTGACCTGCTGCTTCCGAGCAAGGATTAGAATCAGTTGAGCTAGCTAGCTTTCTTGATCAAAGAACATTGCAAAACCTTAAGAAAAACTCAAAAGCAGATCCGAACATTTTTCAAAAATTTGAACACAAAACAGTTTTTTTTTCAAAAACAAAACTTGAATGTTTTATCAAACGCGAATAATATATTTTTTTCACAAATTTTAAGAAAACTCAAACATTTTTCGACACACAAACGAATTTTGGAGACGCGAACATATTTATTAGAACGGAAACATTTTTTAAACTACCCAAAAAACTTAACAGGAACAATTTTTCAAATTTCAAAACAAAATTTGGAAACAAGAACAACTTTTGCAGGCGAACATTTTCTGAAACTCCAGAACAAAATTTGAAAAAACGAACATTTTTAAAAATTTGCAAACAATTTTTGAAACGGAACAATTTTCGAAACTCCGAAGAAAACTTGTAAATAAGAACATTTTTTGAAATTTGCAAACAAATTTTGGAACAGGAACATTTTTTCAAACTCCCAAACAAATTTATGGAATTTACCAACATTTTTCAATTTGTGAAAAAATAGTTCATTGGTTTTCAAAAAAAAATTTGACAAACTTCAAAAATAGTTCATCGAATTTGGAAAAAAAATCACTGATTTTGAAAGAAGTTCATCGGTTTTGTTTTTTTCATAAAATTTAAAAAAAGGTCATGAATTGAAAAAAGTTCATTGAATTTGAAAACAAATACACTGATTTTGAAAAATGTTTATCGACTTAAAAAAAAGTTCATCGAATTTGAAAAAAGTTAACCGATTTTGGAAAATTGTTCATCCAATTAGAAAACGATCATCAATTTTGAAAAAAGCTCATTGAATTTTAAAAATAGTTTATAAAATCCGATGAACTTGTTGCATTGAATCAAGAAAAACGAAAAAAGGAAAAGAAAAAGAAAAAAAATGAAAAAAGGAAAGAATTAGAGATGTAAGAACCTATACCTTAGCACGGAAGGATGATTTGCTGTGGTGGTTAGCGTGTCTTGTTCTAAACCATGGCCCCGTGGGTTTGAGTCTCGTGGGGCCCCGCACCGCTCTGCCCCTTTCCCTTATCTTCTTCCTTCGATCTAGAGCGTTCTGGTCACAATTCCCCACCGCAGCTACCCACCACTCCTTCTTCTTCCACCCCCCTCCCCATCGGTGTTGCCCACCTCTCCCTCTCCTTCCTCCGTCTCCCTCACCATCGGCGCTCCCCACCTCTCCCCCTCCTTCCACCTCAAGTCGCCAGCGCTGCCACAAGCGGGCGGGGCTGCAACGACCGTCCAACGGCAACTGCCGCGAAGCTTCAGCACCGGTGCTACGATGGGGCCTCAACCGTTGTTGTGGACGGGAAAAGCCTTCCGCGCCGTGGACAGGAGAGCCCACCGGTGGTTCGACTTCAATGACGCCCATTGCTGGAATCGGCTCATGGCGGTGCTAGATGTGACGCCCCCGATTTAATCGTACACTAATCATGCACGCAAATGTGTACGATCAAGATTAGGGACTCACGGGAAGATATCACAACACAACTCTACAAATAAAAAAAAGTCATACAAGCATCATAATACAAGCCAGGGGCCTCGAGGGCTCGAATACAAGTGCTCGATCATAGGCGAAGTCGTGGAAGCAACAATATCTGAGTACGACATAAGTTAAACAAGGTGCCATAAGATGGCTAGCACAACCGGGATCTGAATCGAAAGAGGAGCAGGCCTCCTGCACAGGATCCTCCTAGGTTACTCCCCGGTCGCCGCCGGGCTGCACGTAGTAGTAGGCACCTCCAGTAGTAGTCGCCATCGACGGTGGCGTCGCTCACAGGCTCCATAGCCTCGATTGCAAGAATCGAGTAGAGGTAGGGGGAAAAGGGGAACAAGGCAACCGTGAGTACTCATCCAAAGTACTGCAAGCAAGGAGCTACACTACATATGCATGGATATATGTGTAAAGGGCCATATCCGTGGACTGAATCAAGAATGCCGTAATAAGAGGGGATAGCTAGTCTTAACAAAGACTACGCTTACAGTCACCCCTCTTTGCAACAGTAGAAGAGGGCCATCCAAGTCCTCCAAGTATCATCACATAGCAATAATCCTACCCGGCGATCCCTCCTCATATCCACGAGAGAGCGACCACCGTTGTATCCGCACTTGGAAGGGTGTGTTTTATCAAGTATCCGGTTCTAGTTGTCATAAGCTCAAGGTACAACTCCAAGTCGTCCATTATCAAGATCACGGCTATCCGAATAGATTAACTTCACTGCAGGGTGCACCACATAACCCAACACGCTTGATCCCATTTGGCGGACACACTTTCTGGGTCATGCCCGGCGGAGAAGATCAACACGTCAGCAGCCCCACCTAGGCACAACAGAGAGGCCAAAGACGCCGGTCTAAACCTAAGCGCCACGGGTGCAGGCCCATCGCCCATAGCACACACTGCGTTGCGATGGCGGCCGGAAGCGAACCCTAGCCTAGCAGGCGTTCGATCCAATCCGGTAGCAGCGCCCGCTCCGTGACGTCTCAAGTGCATCGGCAGATACCACGACGTCGGGATACCCATAACTACTCCCACGAAGATGGTTAGTGCGTATAGACCAAATGGCGGACTCGGATCAAATACCAAGATCTCGTTAAGCGTGTTAAGTATCCATGAGCGCCGACCAGGGCCAGGCCCACCTCTCACCCAGGTAGTCTCAACCTGCCCTGCCGCTCCATACAAGTAACGATGGGGCCGTCGGAACCCAGCCCACCTCTACCGGGATGGAGCCACCGTCCTTTCAAGCCCCATCTCCGAACAGTATCACAGGTAATGTAACGATGTAAAGTATATAGTATATGCCCGTGATCACCTCCAAGTGATCACAGCCCAAAGAGTATAGCATGGAAGACGGACAAGAATGTAGGGCCAGCGATGGAACACTAGCATCCTATACTAAGCGGTAGGATAGCAGGTAAAAGGTAACAACAAGAGTAGCAAGGACAAAGCTATGCAAAGAAGATAGGATTAATGAAAGCGATAACATGCTACATTACTCTAATGCAAGCAGATAGAGAAGAGTAGGCGATATCTGGTGATCAAAGGGGGCTTGCACAGTTGCTCAGACAAGGAGGGGTCGTCAACTCCGTAGTCGAACACACGAACATCAGCAGCGGGCTCGGAGTCTACCGGAAAGAAGTAACGGAGGGGGAACACAATAAATAACAGAGCAATCAAATGTATCACAAAGCAAGACGCGGCAATACCGGTGCTAGAGGTGACCTAACGCAACAGGAGGTGATACTGGCGAAGGGGGAAAACAACCGGGAAAGTATCCCCGATGTTTCGCGTTTCCGGACAGATGAACCGGAGGTGAAATGTTGCAGGTTTGATATGTTAGGGATGTGTGGCGGACGAACGGGCTGCGTATCCGGATTTGTCTCGTCGTTCTGAACAACTTTCATGTACAAAGTATTTTCATCCGAGTTACGGATTATTTTATACGATTTTTTGAAGTTTTTAAACATTTTTCGAAATTATTACTAATTCGAAAATAAGCAGTGTACAGTCGAGAGATCTTGACATGTGAGGCGGGAGGACTGGGTTGACCTAGTCAAAGGTTGACCAGTCAACAGGGCATGGGGTCCACACGTCATAGACATACTTTGCATTAGAGTTAAATTAAATAGTTTAAATAGCATAGGGGCCCCTATGTAAGTGTCACATCTGCTGATAAAGGTATTCTAAACTAAATTAAACTACATGAGGCCACATGTTATAGAGTATTTGCTGGGGTGTTACCACTAACACTAATTAGCTAGGCCTAATAATTAACAAGAGGGAGGCCGGGTGGTAGTGTGGCGTAGGCCATGGATGGGCGTGCCTGACGGGCACCAAAGCAGAATGCGTGGTAGCTGGCCAAATGAGCAAAGCTCAAGGCGTATGCGGCCAAAGCGAATGGCGGCGTGCCGCGCCACGCCAAGCGCACCAGGCGGCCGTGGGGCGGTGGCAACAAGGTCAAGTGATCGGCTTAGCAGAGAGCAAGCGGCTAGGGGCACCGGCAAAGAAGCACACACATACGCCAGACGCGTGGTCGGAGCTCAGACAAGCTCGGGGACGGCGACTACGACAACGAATCGAGGAGGCGGGTTATGGCGGCGGAACGGAGTGGCAATGAGGGGGAATCGGAGGCGCAGCTCACAGCTGGCTTCGTGGAGGGCTTGATGAAGCCGGAGGGTCGAGGAGAGCGGATCGACGCCGGGACGGCAGCGACCGGAGGTAGGAGACGGTGCCGATCCAGCTGTGTTGGTCCCGGCTCGAGTTCTTCTGCGTAGATGAAGAAGAGGAGCACCGCGGTTCTTCTGGGCGTCTCCGTCTGGCGGCGCTGGGTGGCTGTTGGCAGCGGGATCGATGCGATGATGGAGGCGGCGAACAGGCTCCGCACAAACCTTGTAGAGTGAGCGAGGAGAGAGATTGGGGTGGCTAGGGTTGCGAGAGGAGAGAGAGAGGAGGGGCTCAGGGCTCTTATCCATCCCTCGATCACCGGATGAACGAGCAACAGCGGCATCGGCTGACCATGGCGGGGTGGATGGCTGCCACGCCTGCTCGCGTGAGCAGAGGAAAGGGAAGACCCCTTGTGGGCTGGGCCACAGGTCACCTGTGTCACCTAAGCCCATATGCATAATAACGTTTTAGGTCTGCTTATTTTGTTTTACTGTTTTAAATATTTCATTTATTTTTTATAGTAAATGACTTTTATGAAGGATGAGACCTGGCTCAATATTCACAATGATATTTTAGTCTATGCTCTAAAATGATTTGCTGAGCATTTTAAAATAGTTTGGAATTTTTGTAATTTAAAATATTGCTTTGGCCTCTGCTTTAATTTTGTTTTGTCTTTTTCTTTTTTATTTATTTTCTGTTTTTATTTTACCTTAGCTTTATAAATTATAAACCTAGCCCCTAAATTAGTGCTATTACTTATGACACTGCCACAATTAATTTGGCACCCTAAACAATTAGTTTATATTTGTTTAGTATTTAAAGGCATTCAAATATTAGTTTTACTGATGTTTTAAGTAATTTAGTGCATTTAACTAATTTATAAAAGATGTTTTCTCTACCATAATTACCTATGCAATATCCTGCACAACCCTAACATTTTAGTTTTAATATTTGAAAACTTTTGTTGTTTGCCTTTAATTCAAATTTGAATTTGAATCGGCTTTGAACTAATGCGAGATTAACAACAATAACCGAGGTGGCGTGGCATCATTAGCGCAGGTTCACCGTAGCTTAATTATCCAAGGCGTCACAATTCTCCTCCACTACAAGAAATCTCGTCCCGAGATTTAGGAGGTAGTTTAAGGGGGAAAGACTTGGGAAGGACGGAGCTCAACACAAGATAGGTACCTGGGGCTATCTCGGTGAACGTGGCAGAGAGTCACCTCTCGAGTTGAAATTCAAGAAAGTCATCGAGAGTAAGGTGAGGTGCAATAAGAAGCTTAATCCGGGTAGGCAAGCGTTAGTTGCACGAAGCAGAGGTGAAGGGGTTCAGAGCAACGAGAATAAGTATTGCGTCGATACCGATTAGATCACTTGGCGGGTGGTCCGGAAATACATACGAAGTCAAGCGTGAGGAATAACCACTAGAACCGGGTTTGTATGCGGAGAGTCGGGTTTCGATCCTGCAGAATCGTGGGTTATGGGCCCACCGGTGGGATAAAAGTAGGAAGGCGGAGACGTCTTGCGTGATCATGTAATCAAGGCAAGTCAGAGGATAGCCTGTCATTTATGTCGGCAACAACAGCGGTATCAAGGGTGAGGGAAGAAGAGAACCATTTTCACGCTTTCGTTGAGCGAGGTGGACCCGATGAGGCAAAGTTCTCGTCCATCGGTGGTTACCTAATGTCATCAACAAAAGTAACAGGTCTTTTCCGATGTAATTGTACACCGAGGGGTTTGCACAAGCGTGGGATTATTACCGCTTATATCATATAGATCATAGAAAGGGTTTAGCAAACCAATGGAAAGGAAAGGTGATTACCAGGTTTAATCCGAACAATGGGGGGAAATGTGTATACACACATATTTGAGGTATATCCTTTCCAAGGACAAGCGGGGCATGATATCCATGACAGGATAGAAAGTAGAGAACCGTTAAGGTAAAGGAGAGGAATTTCATCGTTACCCATTCAACGGTGTTTGGATAATTGATAAAGAGAATTTAGCATTGTGCTTCCAATGTTCTTGTTGATGAGCAGTACCACAATCATGCTTCGTAGCAATGATATGGTGTTTCCATCAAGGGCCGACTTTGGATACACAAATGATCCATCAGAGTAACTTATAAAATAAGTCCTACAATTTCCTCCGGGAAGAATGGTTATCCTTGCAAAAGAAATTATAATGATAGGTCCTCCACCGAGGGGTGCTAGGCATGACATCATAATACCGGGTCATCAAAGGACCAACAACATAACTCCTGGAAAGTTGTCCCAACCATCATATCTGACCGAGATTCAGATCCGATTGGTGTCATGATACCTCAGACTCAGGATGTCCGAGAAGAAAAGGTGCAACACAGATCGATGAAATGACATTGCAATATTCTCGGGAAATGAACTATGGGAGCGGGTTACTGAAACAATAGTTCATCATCAAACCTAGATGAGGATGAGGAGGTGGCTGATGGGCTCAGCGACAATTCATCGAGAATTCCAAACGGATGGATTTCCACAATAATGTGAACAAGAAGATGACACTTGCTGATTGAAATGATATAATGTTGTATGCTCGAGGAAAACATACACCATCCATCATTAGTTGAAAGGTGCACCCGAATTATGGGCTTAGGTAGCAGGATTAATGTTAGAATGGTGATTTGATAACCAATGGTCTAAGAATGAAATATCGACCATTAACTTCAAAGCAATAGGGTTGCTAGAGGTTTTAGAATCCGAACAACACAGTTCACTGTTGGTATCCGGTTAGAATCAACACGGGAACCTAGAAATGAATGGAGATGGTGAGAAGTATTACTATATCAGGAATTCTTAAGAGGTGGAGCAATCCTCGCAACATCCTTTACATGAAGGCTAGTAATAATTCAAGGTAGAACATAACATAAGCTAGATGGGAAGGAGCTCCATAACATGATCAAGTCTGAAATGGAAGGGGGGGGGCAATAACGCTGCGTGATAACACAAACCATCGAGGGGCAAGGAGGTATTTCTCATCAAGAATTCGATAGATATCTTGGAAGGCCTCAGAATGTTGATGATGATCACGACACATTTGTCGAGAGGTTTCGAGAAGATGTAATCGATCGGCGATAACATCAAGTCAAAGGAATTATGAAGCAAAAGGTTATTGGAACCATGCGTACGACACAAACTCAAAATCAAGCTTGTTGTCCAAAGCGAAATGATATGATGAGGAAGATCGGCGTAAGCTTAGCTTATCGTCAAAAATTATGCTCGGGAAGAGGACCGTAGCACAGCTTAAAATCGGCACGACAAGGATATAGCCAAACAGGCTAGGAATGACGTGATTGAGTTCAAACTCGTAAGTAATGAAGGTTACCAAGAGTTGCTTAATCGCGATCTGGACTCGAGTCATTTATCGGTGTCTTTGAGTGTTAAATAACTTCGAGCCCGTGAAAAATTGGAATCAATGAGAATGTAGCACTTGATGAAGAACTCATAAGAAGTTATGCAGTTCCGTGATAATCTTGAGATACCGAGGGGTAATACTCGACGACAAATCAAAGTAGAGGTTGGACTGAGGTATTACTCAGAGAAGACAAGTGCTTAAACTTGCACGAGAAATGGTATTTAAAGGAGAACATGGTCGGAAACCATGATCATAAATGATCAAATCCTGGATATAAGATGAACTTATACCAAGGAATAGTTATTATTTCAAGAAGCTTCCATGATAGGATCTACATCGTGTCCATGGGCATGAACACAAAGGTTCAAGGTCGACTCCCACTTCCTCAATGCATAACCTTCCATTCACTTCTCATTTTTCGGAGAAGTTGTAATGTTTAAACTTTATCTAGCAAACACCTTTGGAAGAGTATGACTCGTGAAAATTTTCGAGTTCACACATATTAAGGAGGGCATAGGTTCAACCCATCAAGGCATCTTAGGAACGTATACCATCAACTTCAGGGGTAAATAGCATCATGCTCGGAGGTAGAGCATGGTTGACAAAGCAGAGGATACAATTTACCAAAGGCATTATGTATCAGGGGAAGGTCTCACAAAGTTATTGAATATGAAGGATGCTGACGGATAAAATCCAACAATGGACCTGATGGTCCACAAGGGTCCGACGTGAGCATCGGTACTTAACTAGAGGAAGAAGAATGCAAGGAGATCAGATTATAGAAACAATGACTAACTCAAATCTCAAATGCAAAGGAATTATGATTTCCAAATCAAGGGACGTAAGCAATGCTACGATTAGGGATGGATAAGTGGAATAGCCTAAGGGTACAATCAACGACAATTGGATTGGTGGGAACCAATTCCGATTAAAGAATGGTGGCTCAAATTTTAAAAGTAATTCATAAGGATCAATGATGTTTGCGTGTATTCGCAAACATATTGAGTCATCAGACTCAGAATGATAATGACAAGGGATGCCAATAAGACTACGAGACTTATGGGATTAACCATAATGAAAGCAAACAAGAAATTCCAAAAGCAACCGGCTACTCAGGGTTTTCGAAAGGTCGAATGGCACTTTGAAGACTTTTGGGAAACACCTGAACAACTGGGGATGAGCGGATACTCGATAAATGCGAGGAATTATCCGCAGGGGGTATTCATTAGGCAAGAACTTGAGGCGATAAGCTCAAAGGATTCTCGGAACAATAGAGAAAACTTGAGGTATCTTGTAATAACAAGATCAATGGGGATGATCGTATGAATGGCAAGTGTAAGTAGTTATCCATAAGGATTTATCGGTGGTCGGGAATAGCAAAAGTGATGGGCACAAAGTCTCGAGAGAACATCAGAGAGTATCTTCGGAATCTTCTGATGTAGCAGGCGATCCTCTGCAATAAGGGGCTCTCCGGGTGGATGCGATCACGAGATCCTAATCTTAGAGTTAGCAAATTCATTTAACCCGAATAGTAGAGATCGAGTCCCGTGAGTATAGGTCGAGGAGTAAAGATCCTACTACCACCCAATGGCGGCGTGTGCCCATAAGACACACAACCATGTTAGTAAAAGTTTTGCAATGTCTAGACTCGACTTGACCAAGGAGTTGGAAGGGGATTCCTGAGGCAAATGGCTCGATACCAACTTGTGACGCCCCCGATTTAATCGTACACTAATCATGCACGCAAATGTGTACGATCAAGATCAGGGACTCACGGGAAGATATCACAACACAACTCTACAAATAAAAAAAGTCATACAAGCATCATAATACAAGCCAGGGGCCTCGAGGGCTCGAATACAAGTGCTCGATCATAGGCAGTCGTGGAAGCAACAATATCTGAGTCTGTACATAAGTTAAACAAGGTGCCATAAGATGGCTAGCACAAGCTGGGATACTGATCGAAAGAGGAGCAGGCCTCTGCACAGGATCCTCCTAGGTTACTCCACTGGTAAATGCGTCGCTGGGCTGCTGCGTAGTAGTAGGCACCTCCAGAGTAGTAGTCGTCATCGACGGTGGCGTCTGCTCCACAGGCTCCATAGCTTTGATTGCAGCAATCGAGTAGAGGTAGGGGGAAAAGGGGGGAACAAGGCAACCGTGAGTACTCATCCAAAGTACTACTTAAGCAAGGAGCTACACTACATATGCATGGATATATGTGTAAAGGGCCATATCCGTGGGTGAATCTGAGAATGCCGGAATAAGAGGGGATAGCTAGTCTTAACGAAGACTACGCTTGGTCACCGTCTTGCAACAGTAGAAGAGGGCCATCCTGAAGTCCTCCAAGTATCATCACATAGCAATAATCCTACCCGCGATCCCTCCTCATATCCCCGAGAGAGCGACCACCGGTTGTATCCGCACTTGGAAGGGTGTGTTTTATCAAGTATCCGGTTCTAGTTGTCATAAGCTCAAGGTACAACTCCAAGTCGTCACTGTTACCGAAGATCACGGCTATCCGAATAGATTAACTTCCCTGCAGGGTGCACCACATAACCCAACACGCTTGATCCCATTTGGCGGACACACTTTCTGGGTCATGCCCGGCGCGGAAGATCAACACGTCGCAGCCCCACCTAGGCACTGTGAACGGAGGCCAAAGACCGCGGTCTAAACCTAAGCGCCGCAGTGCAGGCCCATCGCCCATAGCACACACACGTTGCGATGGCGGCCGAAGCGAACCTAGCCTAGCAGGCGTTCCAGTCCAATCCGGCGCCGCTCGTCACGACGTCTGCAAGTGCCGGTGATACCACGGCGTCGGGATACCCATAACTACTCCCACGTAGATGGTTAGTGCGTATAGACCAAATGGCGAGACTCGGATCAAATACCAAGATCTCGTTAAGCGTGTTAAGTATCCATGACGCCGACCAGGCCAGGCCCACCTCTCACCCAGTAGTCTCAACCTGCCTGCCGCTCCGCCACAAGTAACGATCGGGGCCGTCGGGAACCCAGGCCCACCTCTACCGGGATGGAGCCACCTCCTTTCATTTCCCATCTCCGAGCAAAGTATCACGAGTAATGTAACGATGTAAAGTATATAGTATATGCCCGTGATCACCTCCGAAGTGATCACAGCCCGATGAGAGTATAGCATGGAAGGCGGACAAGAATGTAGGGCCACTGATGGAACACTAGCATCCTATACTAAGCGATGAGGATAGCGGTAAAGGTAACAACTTGAAGTAGCAAGGACGAGCTATGCAGCGATATAGGATTAATCGAAAGCGGTAACATGCTACATTACTCTAATGCAAGCAGTATAGAGAAGAGTAAGCGATATCTGGTGATCAAAGGGGGCTTGCCTGGTTGCTCGAACAAGGAGGGGTCACAACTCAGTAAGTCGAACACCACGAACATCAGCCGGGCTCGGAGTCTCTACCGGAAAGAAGTAACGGAGGAACACAATAAATAACAGAGCAATCAAATGTATCACAAAGCAAGACGCAGCGGCAATACCGGTGCTAGAGGTGACCTAACATAGCAGGAGGTGATATCTTGGCGAAGGGGGAAAACAAACGGGAAAGTATCCCCGATGTTTCGCGTTTCCGGACAGATGAACCGGAGGTGAAATGTTGCAGGTTTGATATGTTAGGGATGTGTGGCGGACGAACGGGCTGCGTATCCGGATTCGTCTCGTCGTTCTGAGCAACTTTCATGTACAAAGTATTTTCATCCGAGTTACGGATTATTTTATACGATTTTTTGAAGTTTTTAAACATTTTTCGAAATTATTACTAATTCGAAAATAAGCAGGTGTACACAGTCAGAGATGCTGACATGTGAGGCCAGGAGACTGGGTTGACCTAGTCAAAGGTTGACCAGTCAACAGGGGCATGGGGTCCACACGTCATAGACATACTTTGCATTAGAGTTAAATTAAATAGTTTAAATAGCAGAGGGGCCCCTATGTAAGTGTCACATCTGCTGATAAAGGTATTCTAAACTAAATTAAACTACATGAGGCCACATGTTATAGAGTATTTGCTGGGGTGTTACCACTAACACTAATTAGCTAGGCCTAATAATTAACAAGAGGGAGGCCGGGTGGTAGTGGCGTGAGCCATGGATGGGCAACCCGTGCACGCACGGGCACCGGCAGAGGGTGCGTGGGCGTAGCGAGCAAACTGGCGTCTTGACCAGCAGCAGCGGCGGCGCGGCAGCGCCCTCGCCAAGCGGGAACGCAGGCGGCCGTGGGGCGAGAACTGACCAGTGGTCGGCCAGCAGCAGTCGGCTTAGCAGAGAGCAGCAGCAGCTAGGGGCACCGGCAGCAAGCACACACATACGCGTACGCGTAGGCTGGAGCTCAGACAAGCTCGGGGACGGCGACTACGACAACGAATCGAGGAGGTGGGTTATGGCAGCGGAACGGAGTGGGAATGAGGGGGAATCGGAGGCGCAGCTCACAGCGAAGCTCGTGGAGGGCTTGATGAAGCCGGAGGGGTCGAGGGAGAGCGGATCGGCGGTGAGCAGCGGCGACGGAGGTAGGAGGCAGTGCCGATCCAGCGCTGTGTTGGTCCCGGCTCGAGTTCTTCTGCGTAGATGAAGAAGAGGAGCACCGCGGTTCTTACGGGCGTCTCCGTGCGGCGCGGGTGGGCTGTTGGCAGCGGGATCGATGCGATGATGGAGGCGGCAGCAGGCTCCGCACAAACCTTGTAGAGTGAGCGAGGAGAGAGATTGGGGTGGCTAGGGTTGCGAGAGAGAGAGAGAGAGGAGGGGCTCAGGGCTCTTATCCATCCCTCGACCATTTGGATGAGCAGCTGACAACGGCATCGGCGGCCATGGCGGGGTGGATGGCTGCCACGCCTCTGTTCGTGAACAGAGGAAAGGGAAGACCCCTTGTGGGCTGGGCCACGGGTCACTGTGTCACCTAAGCCCATATGCATAATACGTTTTAGGTCTGTTTATTTTGTTTACTGTTTTAAATATTTCATTTATTTTTTTATAGTAAATGACTTTTATGAAGGATGAGACTGGCTCAATATTCACAATGCAATTTTAGTCCTTTGCTCTAAAATGATTTCTTTGAGCATTTTAAAATAGTTTGGAATTTTTGTAATTTAAAATATTGCTTTGGCCTCTGCTTTAATTTTGTTTTGTCTTTTCTTTTTTATTTATTTTCTGTTTTATTTTACCTTAGCTTTATAAATTATAAACCTAGCCCCTAAATTAGTGCTATTACTTATGACACTTTGCCACAATTAATTTGGCACCCTAAACAATTAGTTTATATTTGTTTAGTATTTAAAGGCATTCAAATATTAGTTTTCTTGATGTTTTAAGTAATTTAGTGCATTTAACTAATTTATGAAAAGATGTTTTCTCTACCATAATTACCTATGCAATATACGCACAACCCGAACATTTTAGTTTTAATATTTGAAAACTTTTGTTGTTTGCCTTTAATTCAAATTTGAATTTGAATCGGCTTTGAACTAATGCGAGATTAACAACAATAACCGAGGTGACGTGGCATCATTAGCAGAGGTTCACTGTAGCTTAATTATCCGGGCGTCACACTAGAACTACTAATTTTTGCTACCATCGGCACTTTGGTTTGCTAGCACCGACGCCAATTTTTTGCATTTTGCTACAACCGGTGTTTTGATTTGCTGGAACCAGCTTAAATTTTTGCTACAACTGCCGCATTCGCTTTTTGCTGGAAGAACGCCCACTTTTGCTACTTTGCTACAAATGGTGTTTTAATTTGCTGCAACCAGTTTCAATTTTTGCTACCACCGGTGTCTTTGATTTTGCAAGAACATCCTTCCACAAAGGCCCCATTTTTGCAGTTTTGCTTCCACTGTTTTTGGTTTTGCTGGAACTAATACAAAGATTTGCTACTACCGATGTTGGCTCCGAGCCATGGTTTTCTGCTGCTTAGGTTTTTTTTGCTGGAACCATCATTTAATTGTGCTGGAACCGACATTTTTTGTTGCAACCGCCTTCGCATTTTGCTAAGACCAGCGAAGCTTTTTGCTACATCCATGCATGGCTCTAGAGTCAGCGAGAAACACAGGAGACGACGACGGTGAGGGGAGGCGACCGGCGGCAAGGGTGGGGACCGGCGAGACGCAAGCGCCTGTTGCAGGTCGCGGCGGCAGCGCTTGTTGGGGAACGTAGCAGAAATTCAAAATTTTCTACGCATCGCCAAGATCTATCTATGGAGATTCTAGCAACGAGGGAGAGAGGAGTGCATCTACATACCCTTGTAGATCGCTAAGCGGAAGGCGTTACAGAACGCGGTTGGTGGAGTCGTACTACATGATTCGGATCGCGGTCGATTCTGATCTAAGCGCCGAACGGATGCGCCTCCTGCGTTCAACACACGTACAGCCGGGGCGTCTCCTCCTTCTTGATCCGGCAAGGGAGAGGAGAAGTTCAGGAGAACTCCAAAGAAGACGACGGCATGGTGGCGATGGAGCTCGTGGTTCTCCAAACAGGCTTCGCCAAGCACTATGGAGGAGGAGGAGGTGTAGGAGGAGGGAGGGCTGCGCCAGGAAGAGGTATTGCTGCCCTCCACCCCTCCACTATATATAGGGGCAAGGGGAGAGGGAGGCGCCCTAGGGTTTCCCCCTAGGGGCGTGACCAAGCAGATTGGATCTCCCTAGGGAAAATCCTAGGGAGACTTGCCCCCCAAGCCAAGTAGGTGGAGGCTTGCCTCCCAAGCCAGGTGGAGGCGCCCCACCTCCCCAAGTAACGTGGGAAAGGGTGTGGGGGCGCACCACCCCTTAGTGGGCTGGTTTGCCCTTCCCTTTGGCCCATGAGGCCTCCAACACTTGCCGGGCTCCCAGAAACACCTTTCGGTCATGCTGGCCATAGCCTGGTACCCCCGGAACACTTCCGGACTCCAATACCCTTCGTCCAATATATCGATCTTCACCGCCGGACCATTCCGGAGCTCCTCGTGATGTCCGGATCACGTCCGGGACTCCGAACTACCTTCGGTAACCACATACTATTTCCCATAACAACTCTAAGCGTCACCAACCTTAAGTGTGTAGACCCTATGGGTTGGGAACCATGCGAACATGACCGAGACACCTCTCCGCCAATAACCAATAGCGGGATCTGGATACCCATATTGGCTCCCCACATGTTCCACGATGATCTCATCGGATGAACCCACGATGTCGGGATTCGATCAATCCCGTATTCAATTCCCTTATTCTAAGCGGTATTGTACTTGCCCGAGATTCGATCGTGGTATCCCGATACCTTGTTCAATCTCGTTCTGCAAGTCTCTTTACTCATTCCGTAACACATCATCCCGTGATCAACTCCTTGATCACATTGTGCACATTATGATGATGTCCTACCGAGTGGGCCCAGAGATACCTCTCCGTCACACCTGAGTGACAAATCCGAGTCTCGATACGTGCCAACCCAACAGACACTTTCAGAGATACCTGTAGTGCACCTTTATAGCCACCCGGTTACGTTGTGACGTTTGGTACACCCAAAGCACTCCTACGGTATCCGGGAGTTTCACAATCTCATGGTCTAAGGAAATGATACTTGACATTAGAAAAGCTTTAGCATACGAACTACACGATCTTTGTGCTAGGCTTAGGATTGGGTCTTGTCCATCACATCATTCTCCTAATGATGTGATCCCGTTATCAACGACATCCAATGTCCATGGTCGAAAGCTGTAACCATCTATTGATCAACGAGCTAGTCAACTAGAGGCTTACTAGGGACATGGTGTTGTCTATGTATCCACACATGTATCTGGGTTTCCTATCAATACAATTATAGCATGGATAATAAACGATTATCATGAACAAGGAAATATAATAATAATAACTAATTTATTATTGCCTCTAGAGCATATTTCCAACAGTCTCCCACTTGCACTAGAGTCAATAATCTAGTTCACATCGCCATGTGATTAACACTCACAGGTCACATCGCCATGTGACCAACATCCAAAGAGTTTACTAGAGTTAATAATCTAGTTCACATCACTATGTGATTAACACTCAATGAGTTACGGGTTTGATCATGTTATGCGTGTGAGAGAGGTTAATAGTCAACGGGTCTGAATCTTTCAGATTCGTGTGTGCTTTACAAATCTCTATGTCATCTCCTAGATGCAGCTACCACGCTCTATTTGGAGCTATTCCAAATAATGGTTCTACTATATGAATCCGGTTTACTACTCAGAATAATCCGGATTAGTGTCAAAGTTTGCATCGCCGTAACCCTTTATGACGAACTCTTTTACCACCTCCATAATCGAGAAAATTCCTTAGTCCACTAGTTACTAAGGATAAGTTTGACCGCTGTCCTGTGATCTATTCCTGGATCACTCCTGCACTTATAGTGACTCATGGCAAGGCACACTTCCTATGCGGTACACAGCATAGCATACTATAGAGCCTACGTCTGAAGCATAGGGGCGACCTTCGTCCTTTCTCTCGCTTCTGCCGTGGTCAGTCTTTGAGTCTTACCAATACTCACACCTTATGACACCGCCAAGAACTCCTTCTTTGCCGATCTATTTTGAACTCCTTCAAAATCTTGTCACAGTATGTATTCATTTGAAAGTATCATCGAGCGTCTTGATCTATCTCTATATATCTTGATGCCCAATATGTAAGCAACTTTATCCGTGTCTTCCTTTGAAAAACTCCTTTCAAACAACCCTTTATGCTTTCCAGAAATTTACATCATTTCGGATCAACTCTATGTCATTCACATATACTCATCAGAAATGCTATAGTGCTCCCACTCACTTCTTTGGAAATACAAGTTTCTCATAAACTTTGTATAAACCCAAAATCTTTGATAATCTCATCAAAGCGTATATTCCAACTCCGAGATGCTTACTCCAGTCCTTAAAAGGATTGCTGGAGCTTTGCATACTTGTTAGCATCCTTCAGGATTGTCAAAACCTTCTGGTTGTATCACATACAACCTTTCCTCAAGAAAATCATCGAGGAAACAATGTTTTGACATCCTATATGCATGATTTCATAAATAATGCGATAATTGCTAATATAATTCCAAACAGACTCTTAGCATCGCCACGAGTGAGAAAGTCTCATCATGATCAACTCCTTGAACTTGTCGAGAAAATATCTTAGCGACAAGTTGAGCTTTCTTAATGGTGATACTTACCATCATTTTCTGTCTTCCTTTTAAAATCCATCTCGCACTCAACATGACCTTATGACCATCAAGTGGTTCTTCCAAAGTCCATACTTTGTATTCATACATGGATCCTCTCTCGGATTTTATGGCCTCGAGCCATTAAATCGTGAATCCGGCCCACCATCGCTTCTCCATAGCTCGTAGGTTCATTGTTATCTAGCAACATGACCTTCAAGACAGGATTTCCGTACCACTCTGAAGTAGTACGCATCCTTGTCGACCTACGAGGTTTGGTAGTGACTTGATCCGAAGTTTCATGATCACTATCATAAACTTCTACTTCAATTGGTGTAGGCGCCACAGGAACGACTTTCTGTGCCACGATACATACTATTTGAAGTGATGGTTCAATAACCTTATCAAGTATCCACCGTCCTCCAACTCAATTCTTTCGAGAGAAACTTTTTCTCGAGAAAGTACCCGTTTCTAGAAACAAGCCATTTTGCTTCCGGTTACGAGACGAGGTATACCCAACTGTTTTGGGTGTCCTATGAAGATGCATTTATCCGCTTTGGGTTCGAGCTTATCAACTGAAACTTTTTTCACATAAGCTTCATGATCCCAAACTTTTAAGAAATGACAGCTTAGGTTTCTCTAAACCATAGTTTGTATCTTTGTCATCTCAACGGAATTACGTGGTGCCCTATTTGAAGTGAATGCGGTTGTCTCTAACGCCTAACCCGTAAACGATAGTGGTAATTCAATAAGAGACATCATGGTATGCACCATATCCAATAGGGTGCAGCTATGATGTTCGGACACACCATCACACTATGGTGTTCCGGGCGGTATTAGTTGTGAAACAATTTTCACAATGTCTTAATTTCATACCAAACTCATAACTCAGATACTCATCTCTATGATCATATCATTGACATTTTATCCTCTTGTCACGACGATCTTCAACTTCACTCTGAAATTACTTGAACCTTTCAATAATTCAGATTTGTGTTTCGTCGAGTAAACATATTCAGAATCTACTCAAATCATCCGTGAAGTAAGAACATAACAATATCCACTGCATGCCTCAACACTCATTAGACTGCACACATCAAAATGTATTACTTCCAACAAGTTGCTTTCTTGTTCCATCTTACTGAAACCGAGGCTTTTCAGTCATCTTGCCCATGTGGTATGATTTGCATGTCTCAAGTGATTCAAAATCAAGTGAGTCCAAACGATCCATCTGCATGGAGTTTCTTCATGCGTACATACCAATAGACATGGTTCGCATGTCTCAAACTTTTCAAAAATGAGTGAGTCCAAAGATCCATCAACATGGAGCTTCTTCATACATTTTATACCAATATGACTTACATGGCAGTGCCACAAGTAGGTGGTACTATCATTACTATCTTATATCTTTTGGCATGAACATGTGTATCACTACGATCGAGATTTTATAAACCATTCATTTTAGGTGCAAGACCATTGAAGGTATTATTCAAATAAACAGAGTAACCATTATTCTCCTTAAATGAATAACCGTATTGCAATAGACTTAATCCAATCATGTCTATGCTCAACGCAAACACCAAATTATTTAGGTTTAACACCGATCCCGATGGTAGAGGGAGCGTGCGATGTTTGATCACATCAACCTTGGAGATACTTCCAACACATATCGTCACCTTGCCTTTAGCTAGTCTCCGTTTATTCCGTAGCCTTTTATTTCGAGTTACTAACACTTAGCAACCGAAGCGGTATCTTAATACCCTGGTGCTATTAGGAGTACTAGTAAAGTACACATTAATATAATGTATATCCAATATACTTCTGTCGACCTTGCCAGCCTTCTAATCTACCATTTATCTAGGGTGGTTCTCGCCAAAGGACCGTTCCCCTCATTACGTAAGCACTTAGTCTCGGTTTTGGTTCAACCTTGGGTTTCTTCACTAGAGCAAAGAATGATTTGCCGTTTCATGAAGTATCCCTTCTTGCCCTTGCCCTTCTTGAAACTATTGGTTTCACTAACCATCAACAATTGATGCTCCTTCTTGATTTATACTTTCACGGTGTCAAACATTGCGAATATTTCAAGGATCATCATAACTATCCCTGATATGTTATAGTTCATCACGAAGCTCTAGCAGCTTCGTGGCAATGACTTTGGAAAAACATCCCTATCTTATCTGGAAGATTGACTCCCACTCGATTCAAGTGATTGTGGTACTCAGACAATCTGAGCACAAGCTCAACGGTTGAGCTTTTCTCCCTTAGTTTGTAGGCTAAGAGACTTGTCGGAGGTCTTATACCTCTTGACGTGGGCACGAGCCTGAAATCCCAATTTCAGCCCTCGAAACATCTCATATGTTTCGCGACGTTTCGAAACCATCTTCGGTGCCTCAACTCTTAAACCGTTTAACATTGCTGAACTATCACGTAGTTATCAAAACGTGTATGTCAGATGTTCGCAACATCCACAGACGATGTTCGAGGTTCAAAGACACCGAAGCGGTGCATCAAGGACATAAGCCTTCTTGAAGCAACGAGGACAATCCTCGGTTTACGGACCTTGTCCGCATAATCTCTACTATCTACTTTCAACTGAATTTTCTCTAGGAACATATCTAAACAAGAGAACTAAAGCGCGAAGCTTCACGACATAATTTGCAAAGACCTTTTGACTATGTTCAGGATAATTAAGTTCATCTTATGAACTCCCACTCAGATAGACATCCCTCTAGTCATCTAAGTGATTACATGATCCGAGTCAACTAGGCCGTGTCCGATCATCACGTGAGACGGACTAGTCATCATCGATGAACATCTTCATGTTGATCGATTCTACCATACGACTCATGCTCGACCTTTCGGTCTCTTGTGTTCCGAGGCCATATGCATACATGCTAGGTTCGTCAAGTCAACCTAAGTGTATTGCGTGTGTAAATCTGGCTTACACCCGTTGTATGTGAACGTTAGAATCTATCACACCCGATCATCACGTGGTGCTTCGAAACAACGAACTTTCGCAACGGTGCACAGTTAGGGGGAACACTTTCTTGAAATTTTAATGAGGGATCATCTTATTTACTATCGTCGTTCTAAGCAAATAAGATGCATAAACATGATAAACATCACATGCAATCAAAAAGTGACATGATATGGCCAATATCATTTTGCTCCTTTTGATCTCCATCTTCGGGGCTCCACGATCATCATCGTCACCGGCATGACACCATGATCTCCATCATCATGATCTCCATCATCGTGTCTCCATGAAGTTGTCTCGCCAACTAATTACTTCTACTACTATAGCTAACGGTTTAGCAATAAAGTAAAGTAATTACATGGCGTTGTTCAATGACACGCGGTCATACAATAAATTAAGACAACTCCTATATTCTGCCGGTTGTCATACTCATCGACATGCAAGTCGTGATTCCTATTACAAGAACATGATCAATCTCATACATCACATATCATTCATCACATTCTTTTGGCCATATCACATCACATAGCATACCCTGCAAAAACAAGTTAGACATCCTCTAATTGTTGTTTGCATGTTTTACGTGATCGCTATGGGTTTCTAGCAAGAACGTTCTTACCTACGCAAAAACCACAACGTGATATGCCAATTACTATTTACCCTTCATAAGGACCCTTTTCATCGAATCCGATCCGACTAAAGTGGGAGAGACAGACACCCGCTAGCCACCTTATGCAACTAGTGCATGTCAGTCGGTGGAACCTGTCTCACGTAAGCGTACGTGTAAGGTCGGTCCGGGCCGCTTCATCCCATGATGTCGCCGAATCAAGATAAGACTAGTAACGGCAAGTAAATTGACAAAATCGACGCCCACAACTACTTGTGTTCTACTCGTGCATAGAAACTACGCATAGACCTAGCTCATGATGCCACTGTTGGGGAACGTAGCAGAAATTCAAAATTTTCTACGCATCACCAAGATCTATCTATGGAGATTCTAGCAACGAGAGAGAGAGGAGTGCATCTACATACCCTTGTAGATCGCTAAGCGGAAGCGTTACAAGAACGCGGTTGGTGGAGTCGTACTCGCAGCGATTCAGATCACGGTCGATTCTGATCTAAGCGCCGAACGGACGGCGCCTCCGCGTTCAACACACGTGCAGCCTGGGGACGTCTCCTCCTTCTTGATCCAGCAAGGGGAGAGGAGAAGTTGAGGGAGAACTCTAGCAAGACAACCAGCATGGTGGCGATGGAGCTCGTGGTTCTCCAAACAGGCTTCGCCAAGCACTATGGAGGAGGAGGAGGTGTAGGAGGAGGGAGGGCTGCGCCAGGGAAGAGGTATTGCTGCCTCCCACCCCTCCACTATATATAGGGGCAAGGGAGAGGGGAGGCGCCCTAGGATTTCCCTAGGGGCGGCGGCTGCAGATCGGATCTCCC
The DNA here is from genome assembly GCA_021605145.1 of Aegilops bicornis. Classification (NCBI taxonomy): domain Eukaryota; kingdom Viridiplantae; phylum Streptophyta; class Magnoliopsida; order Poales; family Poaceae; genus Aegilops; species Aegilops bicornis. Next base: position 81,091 of record JAHIAL010000068.1, read on the forward strand.
TAGGGAAAATCCTAGGGAGACTTGCCCCCAAGCCAAGTAGGTGGAGGCTTGCCTCCCAAGCCGTGTGGAGGCGCCCACCTCCCAAGTAACGTGGGAAAGGGTGGGGGCGCACCACCCCTTAGTGGGCTGGTTTGCCCTTCCCTTTGGCCCATGAGGCCCTCCAACACTTGCCGGGCTCCAAACACCTCTCATCATGTCGGCCATAGCCCGGTACCCGAACACTTCCGACTCCAATACCCTTCGTCCAATATATCGATCTTCACCACGGACCATTCCGGAGCTCCTCGTGACGTCCGGGATCACATTCGGGACTCCGAACTACCTTCGGTAACCATATACTATTTCCCATAACAACTCTAGCATCACCGAACCTTAAGTGTGTAGACCCTACGGGTTCGGGAACCATGCAGACATGACCGAGACACCTCTCCGCCAATAACCAATAGCGGGATCTGGATACCCATATTGGCTCCCACATGTTCCACGATGATCTCATCGGATGAACCACGATGTCGGGGATTCGATCAATCCCGTATTCAATTCCCTTTGTCTAGCGGTATTGTACTTGCCCGAGATTCGATCGTCGCTATCCCGATACCTTGTTCAATCTCAAGCACGGCAAGTCTCTTTACTCGCTCAGTAACACATCATCCCGTGATCAACTCCTTGATCACATTGTGCACATTATGATGATGTCTTACCGAGTGGGCCCAGAGATACCTCTCCGTCACACGGAGTGACAAATCCCAGCCTCGATTCGTGCCAACCCAATGTACACTTTCGAAGATACCCGTAGTGCACCTTTATAGCCACCCGATTACGTTGTGACGCTTTGGTACACCCAAAGCACTCCTACGGTATCCGGAGTTGCCCAATCTCATGGTCTAAGGAAATGATACTTGACATTAGAAAAGCTTTAGCATACGAACTACACGATCTTTGTGCTAGGCTTAGGATTGGGTCTTGTCCATCACATCATTCTCCTAATGATGTGATCCCGTTATCAACGACATCCAATGTCCATGGTCGTGAAACCGTAACCATCTATTGATCAACGAGCTAGTCAACTAGAGGCTTACTAGGGACATGGTGTTGTCTATGTATCCACACATGTATCTGAGTTTCCTATCAATACAATTATAGCATGGATAATAAACGATTATCATGAACAAGGAAATATAATAATAATAACTAATTTATTATTGCCTCTAGGGCATATTTCCAACAGCGCTGTGTTCCCACGAGGAAGGAGGAACCGAGATCGAAAGCGGAGCGCGATGCAACTTCTTTTTTTCCTGTTGCGAGACCCATATCGAACGGGTCAAATATGCTGAATCGGGCACTCGCGCGATGACTGGCCCAATTGTTCGGCCGGTGCACCTGCGCCTGTCAGCGCCCTTACAAAAAGGAATGAAATGACAATGCGCTGGCTCATCGCCGAGCGGGGGTGTGTGCCCTGTACTGATATAACACTATAATGGACGCTTAGAGGAGCTACAAGCGTCAAGGAGGGGTACCCCTATGTCTCGATCTAAGCAAGACACAGGGCAAGCCTCGCGTCGGTGAAGCCCCAGATGGGCCGGCCCAGACGTGCGGGAGGCTACAACCTCCTATTTCTGTCTTTTTTTTTTACGTTTTTGGTTTTCTATTTTGCTTTATTTTTTACTTTTTTGTTTATTACTTAAAATATTTATTACAAAAAACTCAACAAAAACAAAAATGTTAACCTAGTATTACCAAAATGTTAATGTGCATAGAGAAAATGTTTATCACGTATATGAAAAATGTATAGAAAAATTGTTCATGTATTTTAAAAATATTAATCAAGATTTGAACAATTATTTGAAAAATGTTAATCAAGCATTTGGAAATTGTTAAATGTGTATAGAAATATGTTGACCATTTATTAAATAATGATGAATTTTTTGATCAGGTATATCTAAAATATTAATCAAGCATTTAAAAAAATGTGAATAATTATTTAATAAATGTAAATCAAGCATTTGGAAATGTTAAATGTTTATTGAGAAAAATCGTGGCTATTTATTAAAATGTGATGAGGTTTGTTTACCATGTATATAAAAAATTTAATCAGGCATTTGAAAAAATGTTTAATAACTATCTGAAATATGTTAATCAAGCATTTGAAAAATGTTAAATGCCTATATAAAAAATGTTGGCCATGTGTTAAAAAATGATGATTTTTTTTTGTAATTTTTCTATAAAAATATTAATCTAGTATTTAAAAAATGGTGACAAGTATTTAAAAAAACGTTGATCAAACATTTGGAAAATGTTAAATGGGTACAGAAAACATGCCGACCATGTATTTAAAAATGTTAAACTTATATGTAAAAAAATAATCTATAATTTAGAAATATGTTAAATATGTATAGGAAAAATGTTAACCATGTATTAAAAATACTAATCTTTTATTTAAACCAATATAAAGAAATAAAAACAATAAATAAATGATAATAAAAAAGTAACCAAAGAAACAAATTACGAAAAATAAAACAGACGAACAAATGTAAAAAGAATTGAAAAACTGTGAAATGAATAAAGAAACAAAGAAAAAAACCATTGAAAATCAAGAAAGAAAACAAAAAAAACGAAGACAAAGAAGAAGAAAAAAAAGGATAGAAGCAATGAAAAAACAAATAGAAACCAAAAGAAAAAATAAGGAAAAACCGAAGTATAACGACGAAGAAAGGAAACCGAAGATGAAATAAAAAAACCAAACAAAACACAATGCTACCTTAACGCGAGCCCAACCTTGGTGCAGTGCCACCACAGTTGCCACCCGGGTTTGATCCCCGGGAGCTCCTTTTTCGTCGATATTCTTCTGTTTTGTTACTATGTATGCACTAAATGGGCCCGCTTGTTGAAAGGATCGAGATGGACCTAGAGGGGGGGGGGTGAATAGGTACAATTACAAATTTTAATTATTACTTAGCAATTTTAGGCAATAGTGCGGAATATGAAAGTGAGCCTAACAATTGCTAGTAGGTACGAAGTACTAGGCAAGTAACACAAGCATAGAAGTGAGCAAGCACAATATGATGTAAGTAAGTGCAAACCAAAACAAGTAACCACAAGTATAGAGTTAGGGTTAGGAATAACCGCAACCCCCGGAGACAAGGATGTATGCCGATGTTCACTTCCTTGGAGGGAAGCTAGTCACCGTTAGAGAGGTGGATGTTACCACGAAGGCACACCAACGCCACGAAGGCTCACCCTATTCTCCCTTTGAGACAACACCACGAAGGCGTTTCTCAACCACTAGTGGTAGACCTTGGGGTGGTCTCCAAACCCTCACAAACTTATCCGGGGGTTTTCACAATGGTCGATTCCTCCCCGAAAGACTCCTACCGCCTATGAGTCTCCAACCTCCAAGAGTAACAAGATCGATGGGGATTTGCTCAAGACTTGCTCAAATCACGAATTTCTTGGGTGCAAAGAAGGAGGAGAAGTGGATCTATCACTTGATCGGACAAATTCTTTTCAAAGCTCTCAAATCCCTTGAGAATCTAGGATTTGGTGTGGAGAAATGAGAGAGTGTGAGAAGTGTTCTAAGGTTTGTTCCAAGTGAATGGTCAACCCAAAACCGTGGAAGGGAAAGGAGTATATATATGTGGTGGGAAAAGGTGACCGCTTGGGGTATAGATGGCCGGACGTCCCGAGAACGCCGGACGTCCGGAGGCCCAAATGGGTCCGGACGTCCGGTCATCGGACGACCGACCGGTGAAAAGTGTGACCCACAAACCGATTATACGGGATACTGATTCGTCCGGAAGGCGGACATCCGTAAGAAAGTTTCGATGTGAAAGTGTCGGACGTCTGGAGGGTTCCGGACATCCGCAAAATGTTTCTGTTGTGGAAGTGTCGGACGTCCGTAAGCGTCCCGGACGTCCGGCAATCAGAAGGACCTGGACGTCCGTAGAGCGCCGGACATCCGAAGGTAAGGTATATAGATACCAGCTTTGAGCAAGTTTTTCACAGATCCATCGATCCCTCTTAATAGTGCGGATCCCTATACTCAAGAACAAACCATAAATGAAGTTAACACCTTGTATCTCCATTCTTGAGTTATATGCTTTTTGTCCCTAGTCATGATCCATGCATACGGTCTTTGGAACACAATCTCGAGATATACTTGATAAACATGATTAGTCCAGAAGCATATGTGTTGTCATCAACATCAAAATATGATTAAGGGCATGATTGCACTTTCAATCTCCCCTTTTGGTAGTTGATGACAACACATATGCATACTCATAATAGTAATCGAAGTATTAGTTGTGGAGCTCAATAACCATGATAAGAATAAGTAGCGGCGAGCTCCCCCTCAAAGTGATACCACAGATACTACTAAAAACAAAAATGATGAGGGCTCTCCCCCTCAAACTGATGCCACAATAGTTGGATCACCACAATAGTTGGATCACTTCATATAGATTCACCAAACTCATAACCAACAAACTCATAACATAGTTCAACAACTCATAACATAGTTCAACAAACTACTCCTAACATAGGTTCGATTACATAATGAGCTAGAGTAATGCATATGGAGCCTACTCCCCTTTGGCATCAAGTATCCGAAACAAAAGGGAAATGACATGAAAGTATTAAAGTTCATCCTCATCATCATCATCATGAACACCACTGCCACCAGTCTCACAAAGAAATCAGCCCACTCGGGACCGGAGGGAAAACCAAAATCGGAAGGGGGTCTGCAGAAGACGCTCATCGTCACTCACATCATACACGCCGAGTCTCGCAGACGAGCCTTCAGAGCGTTCTTGGAAGTGACCATGCAGTGACCACATCGTGGTGTTGGGAGCATTGGAAGGTGAAATTCTTGATCATGGCTGAATGAGCCTTCCCAAGAAAGCGAGCAATACGCCCAAAGGGGACATCACTTGAACGAGGATGGTTAGCGTGAGAGGGAAAGCTAGCGGCGGTGTGACTAGCAGTAGCGGGAGGAGGAGGAACATGGTCACCGCCATGTGAGGTGGGATGACCCATCTCTCATGTATATGAGTGCGTGCAATGGGAAAGGGAGCTGCCCTCTCGATAAATGCACGAAGAAAAGGTGCATGAGGGAAAGCCCGCTTGTCTTTGGAAGCTAGCAAAGGCGAATCTCATGCCATAGAAAGTGTGGAACATTTATCTTCCCTTTAGGAGATGTGTAGAGGCGATGCATGAGATCAATGCAAGAGTCTGCTGCAGGAGCCCTTGTCACCCATCTTGGGATAAATGGTGCGGATGACACATCGATAAATGATGTTGAATGGAAAACGCCAAATGGAGACTTGATTTAGACCCTTTTGTTTTTCAAGATTAGACAAAAGATGATATGGGTCTAAGGAGATCCGCATGCATCGCAATGCCTTTGGGCTTATGATTGGGATCATCCTTGTGGATTTTGAACCCAGTGTCGGGAAATCCAAGTGCGGTGACAAACTCAAAGATAAGATGTCGTGAGGGCGATGTCGGAGGTCATCCATGTGACAGTGTTATCGAGCAAAGTAACATGTGGCATAAAACCGATGGATGGCAGCGTGGTTAAAATCGTGTTGAAAGGCGAATGGGGCAGCTAGGTTTGACGACTCAATGAGCTCAATGGCTCCGGATATTTCTCCGGATGAGTGCGAATGTGCTCAAGATCAATGCAAACATGAAGTGACAAGCCTTTAGGGATGACAATCGTGGTGAAGATGTCGGCTTGGACATTTGTGCGAAAAGCGACTATCCCGAGAATCCCTAACAACAAAGAATTGATCTACATCACGCACGCAATTTGAGATATGAAGATTTGGGACTTCATTGAAACGCTTAACATGACGGCCTAGTGATAGTGGAGGCTCAATGGAGATGTGACGGCATCACCGTGGGGTTGCACCGGAGGAGGAGGAGGTTGAAATGTTGGACGACGAAGTGCCGGGCTTGGGGCAGCGACGGACGCCAATCATCGTGGACGGATCCACCTCTTCGAGCTCATCCTCAAAATCTGACCCTCCGAAGAGGAATCACCGGGCGAGCCGAGGACGAGCGGCACGCTTCCGAGGGCGATCTTCCTCCCCGGAGTCGCTTGGAGCCACCACGACGAGACGGACGTGCCGCCCACCGGCGACTTGCTTTGCGTCGCGAGTGCTTGGACCGAGGCATCATGACCAAAGTAGGAAGAGCACGGAGGAGCCGAGCGACGTCGGAAGCGGGGTCGACGGACGGGCGGGGAGAGAAACTCCGAGCAGAACGGCTGGATGGGCCGGACGGCAAGTCCCAGATCCGCGGCGGGGAGGAACCCCGGCGAGGGGTACGGCGGCGGGCGGCTGCGGGGAGAGGACGCACGAGAAAAACGGCGGCGGCGGCGAACTCAGTGGAGAGGATGAGGTGGGTTGACCAAAACCCTACGGCGCAGTATATATAGTCCCTAGTAAAAACGTACGGACGTCCGGAGCCTACGGACGACCTGAGTCAGATATGCGTCCGGACATCCGGGAACAGACGGACGACCGGAGTCTGGACCATCAGCAAGGAGAGGATAACCGAGATGATTTTACGGACGTCCGGAGTCTTCCGGACGTCCGAAGCTTTATTTGCTAGGCCAACTTAAGTGAACCAGAATGGTTTTTACGGACGTCCGGCGAGGCCGGACGACCGGTCGAAGGAACCAGAGTAGAATATACGGACGTCCGGAGTTTTGCGGATGTCCGGCAGTGAAATACCACTCGGACGTCCGGAACCCTCCGGACGTCCTGAGCTAGAAGTTGGGACAGAGGGCTGATAATGATGATGAGGAAAACATTTTCTCACATTAAAACTTATTTATGTAGGAACTCAGATCCCACTTTACTCAATCATAGGCATAGACTACAAGTGGTGGCTAACGCCACCATGTCTGAGTAGACATGACATGACACAGAAAGATTTGTACTTTAAGTGCATAGTCACTACTCCATCATATTAAAGTATCCTAGTTTTTACAAAAAAAAACTATGATAACTTTGAGAGTGTTTGTTCAATTTATGCATTATGTAAGGTGAGAGAACTCATGAATTGAGTGTCTCCCCTAAATATATGCCTACATCACGACAAGACATTAAGTTTAAGCATGGATGGGTACTAGATTTCACATAATGTTGTCAAGCTCCAAGATACCAAGTTCACGCCTAAGTCGACGTAACCTTGCTTCATCCAATGGTTTGGTGAAAATATCTGCCATTGCAAATCTGTCCCAATGTGATCAATGTGAATATCGCCTTTCTCAACATGATCTCTCAAGAAGTGATATCTAATATCAATGTGTTTGGTGCGGAGATGATCCTTGGGGTTCTCGGCAATGTTGATAGCACTTTCATTATCACATAGAAGAGGCACATGTCTATAGGTGATACCATAATCCTTCAAAGTTTGCCTCATCCATAATAACTGAGTTGCACAACTGGCGGCAAAGAATGTATTCAACTCTGCGGTAGAGAGGGCAATACAATTTTGTTTCTTCGATGACCAACTTACCAAAGAGCGTCCAAGAAATTGACATGCACCGGAGGTGGACTTACGATCCACTTTGTCTCCGGCCCAATCCGCATCCGTGTATCCAATGAGATCAAACTTAGCATCCTTGGGATACCATAGACCCAACTTTGGGGTGTGAACAAGGTATCTAAGAATATGCTTAACCGCCTTTATGATGACTTTCCCTAGGGGAAGCTTGAAATCTAGCACACATGCATACACTAAACATGATGTCTGGTCTAGATGCACAAAGATAAAGCAATGAACCAATCATAGAGCGGTATTTAGATGGGTCAAGGGGATACCGTCTGTGTCTTCGGTGAGTGTTATTTTGGTTGGCATTGGTGTCTTACATGGACTAGCATCGGACATACCAAACTTCTCTAGGATATCCTTGAGGTACTTTTGCTTGAGACAAGAAAATTCCTTCTTGAAATTGTTGAATTTGAAAACCAAGGAAGAACTTCAAATCCGCATTGAGTGACATTTCAAAATTCTTGGTCATTGAAGCCGCAAACTTCTTGCACAAATGAATGTTAGGAGAACCAAAAATGATATCATCTACATAGATTTGGCATAAGATCAAATCACCCTTATCCCTCTTAGTAAAAAGAGTAGGATCGATCACCCCTCTCACAAAACCATCATCGAGTAAAAACTTCTTAAGATGATCATACCAAGCACGAGGTGCTTGTTTGAGGCCATACAAAGCCTTATGAAGTTTATACACATAGTCTTTGTGATCGGGATCAACGAACCCAGTGGTTGTGATACATATACTTCTTCTTGTAGAGGACCGTTAAGAAAAGCACTCTTCACATCCATTTGATGTAATGTAAAACCATTGAAAGCAGCATAAGCAAGTAAGATGCTAATGGATTCAAGACTGGCAACGGGGGCAAAAGTCTCACCAAAGTCCAACCCTTCAACTTGTGAGTACCCTTGTGCCACTAACCTTGCCTTGTTTCGATGATTACACCATTCTCATCTTGTTTGTTCTTGAAAATCCATTTTGTTCCAATGACGTTGTGTTCGTAGGTGGCCTCGTGACTAACGACCACACTTGGTTGCATTCAAAACTGTTCAACTCTTCTTGCATAGCAACTAGCCAATCGTTGTCTATCAATGCATCTTGTACCTTGATGGGTTCAAAACTAGACACAAAAGAGAAGTGAGCACAAAAGTTGGTCAAGTGTTTACGAGTGACTCTACCTTCCGATATGCCGTGAGTATTTTGTCAACATCAACACGACCGCCACTCGTGGCATGATAGAGGTAAGGGTTTCACGAGGTTCAACTTCATGTCCATCATCCACATCCTCAACATATGGATCATTAATGTGTGGAGGAAGATCTTCTTGTTCATATTGCATTTGTTGAGGTTCATCATCAATGATTGGACTTTCTTGTTCTTGTTCTTGAAGATTGTCATGAGGAGGAGCTTGATCATCCTCTTCAACTTGGGCTAAAGGTATCGGTTGAGCAATAGGGGCTTGTGGTGTTATGAATGTTGAAGTAGTTTGATGATGTGTGAGACTTCTATCTTCTTCTTCATCATCATGAGGTTCTTGTTCCATAGGAAGAAGTGCACCAACACCCATGGTCAAAATGTCTTGAGAAGAATCATCCTCACCTACATCACTTAGATCAACGTGCTCCCCATGGGAGCCATTAAATTCATCAAACACTACGTCACAAGTTTCTACCACACATCCATTGGATTTGTTGTAGACTCTATATGCGTGAGAGTTTGATCCATAGCCAACAAATATACCCTCAATTGTTTTGGATTGAAATTTTCCTAACCTTTCTCTCTTTTGTTGAGGATGAAACATTTGCACCCAAATACACGAAAGTACTTGACATTTGGCTTGTTTCCAGTTAGAAGCTCATATGGAGTCTTGTCCAATATAGTGCGGAGGAAAAGCCGGTTTGATGCATGACATGCGGTGTTGACAGCTTCGCCCGTAAACTATGTGGTGACTTGTATTCATCCAACATGGACCTTGCCATCTCCACAAGTGTGCGGTTCTTCCTTTCGGCTACACCATTTTGCCGAGGAGTGTATGGAGCTGAATATTGATGCTCAATCCCTTCATCACTAAGGAATTCTTCCAAGGTATAGTTTTTGAACTCAGATCCATTGTCACTTCTTATTGCCAAGATTTCTTTGTCAAACTTGCGTTGTGCTTGCTTGGCAAAGTCAATGAAAAGTGATCTTCGTTTTAGTCCTTGGACTTGAGGAAGAACACCCATGTATATCTTGAGTAATCATCAACAATGACAAGTCCATACTTTTTCCCACCAAGACTATCCCATGAAGGAGGCCCAAAGAGATCCACATGAAGGAGCTCCAAAGGCCTTGAAGTAGACACAATATTCTTGGGTGGGTGCTTTGATTGATGTTGCTTCCTATTATACATGCACTACACACACGATCTTTCTCAAAAGAGACATTTGTTAGTCCAAGGATGTGATTCCCCTTTAAGAGATCTTGAAGATTCCTCATGCCGACATGGGCTAGCCGGGCGATGCCATAGCCAATTTCTTGTCGGCCTTGGCCATTAGACAAGTTGCATGGAATGTGCTCTCTTTCGAGAAATCAACCGTGTAAAGGTTGCCATCCAACTCTCCAACAAAGGCCACTTGAGAGTATCTCTCTTAAAGACTTTCACATCCGTTAGTCCAAATAGTGTATCATAACCAATGTAAGCCAATTACGGATGTAAAGCAAATGATATTTAAGGGATTGGACAAGCATGACATTTGCAAGAGACATGTCATTTGTGATAGCCACCTTACCCAACCCAAGTACCTGTCCTTTTGATCCTCCACCAAACATAATGCTCATAAAAGGTTGAATAGCTTCCATGAAATCGTAGAGTAATTTGCTATCTCCGGTCATATGATTGGTACATCCACTATCAATCACCCATTTTACTCCACCGGAGAAAGCTACCTACACACAATTATTACTTGGTTAGAGGCACCCATTTTACAATGGGACCTCTCAAGTTAGTCACAAGGGTCTTAGGGACCCAAATAGCATAAAACGAAATGCCTTTTGGGGGCCAACAAACTTTAGATAAACTTCTCCCACCTTAGTCCTACGCAGTACCTAGGATGGAGGCAAGAACTCACCTGGCTTGTTGAGAGTGGGCATGCCCCTTATGGCCTTCCCACTACCAACCTTACCCTTCTCCTTGTGTCCTTCACGTACAAAGGTTTCTTTTAAAGGGGTGGTGCAATTTTGGGAGGACGCCTTCTTCTTGCTTGTGCTTGGGTCAAACCCGAGTCCCTCTTTGGCTTAACGCTTCATTGTGTTGGCTCAACACCTCATTAAGGTTCTTTTGCCCTTGAGCACATGTCATGAGCCCTTTCTCGATTTGAGCTTTGAGAAACCGATTCTCCTCAAGGATGGATGCTAGATCACTACTAGAGTTAGTAGAACATGCATCAACATTGATAATAGGAGATGAGTAAGCCTTGGCTAGAGTTTCAAGATAATTAAGTTTGAGTGTCTCAAAACTCTTTGTAAGAAGGGTGAGCTCTTCTTCCTTAGTCTTGAGAGACACGGATAGAAGCTCACAATCCTTAGTGAGAGAAGCATGAGACTTTGCAAGCTTACTTTTATCATTCATCAACTCTTCACAAGAGCCAATAGCCTTTTTCAAGGAGGCAAGATCTTTAGTATGAACATCAATATTTGCACCAATTTTTAAGCATAGTTCATCATTTCGTGCTTCCTCATATTTGACTTTCCGCTCAAGGATTTCATATTTTTCCTTTTCCTCGATGACGAGGGTTTCGAGTTCCTTAATGGAGATGGTGTACTTACTCACCATCTCCACAAGCATACGAAACATAGTGAGCTTCCTTCCTTTGAGGGAGCACATGAACTTATTAAGTTTAGCAAGCATAGGATCAGTTAGATCATCATCCTCATGACTATCCTCCGCATCAAGATACTCATCACCTAGAAGTAGAAGGCGTGAAAAGAGGAGGATTTGATCGTGGAGTTACCTTGACCTTGTCAGAAGAGCTTTGGTCCTCTTCTTCTTCAACCATGGCCTTTGCCATTAGGCATTTGTGAGCGTTGCCCTTGTAATCTTTCATGTAGTTGTAGGTGACCACGTCACCACTCTTGTTTACTAACCTCAAGTTGTTTTGAGAGTCTTGAGCAACTCCGCAACACCACTAACATCATCCGGATCAGATTCTTCTTGAGCAACCATTGCCTTTCCATCTCTCTTCTTGAGCTTGGAGTTCGAAGGATTTGGCAACTTCTTCTTGGGAAAGGTCTTGGGAAACCTTGGTTTATCTTCTCTCTTCTCATAAGGGCACTTTCGTTGGAGAAGTGATTGGTTTCTTCACAGTTGTAGCATTTTCTTACTTTCTTCTTTTGGAATCTTCCCTTGAACTTACCCGCTTAAACTTCTTGACAAAAAGAGCCGTGTCTTCATATGTAGGGCCCTCGTCAGATTCAATCTCATCACCATCTTCGTCATCCTCTTCTTCTTCTTCACTTTGTTCATCTTCACATACATGCTTGGCCTTCAATGCAAGATTGATCTTTGATGATGGAGAACCATGCATGGCAAGATGTTTTGTGGCATTAGTCTTTGACTCTTCATATAGTTGAAAGGTGGATACGATGTCATCTGTAGTCATTTCCTTGAAGGTATGGTGTTGTCTTATGTCCCACACCATTTGATGGTGAAATGGAGCAAGAGCATGGAGTAACTTATCCACAAGGAACCTCTTAGTCATGTTGAATCCATCTTGTGTCTTGTCACACTCACATGACTCAATATCGGCAAGTGAGTGTCATGAGACGCTCATGGAGTTGATTGGGGGTTTCACCTTTCTCCATACAAAGTTTTGCAATTGCCCCTTGGCAATTTCATATTGAGCACTCCTGAGGGTAGAAGTGCCAGTTTTGGATCGTCTAACAGTTTCCCATAGTTCCTTGGCACTTGTGATGTGTATGAACAGTCTCCTTTGCTTTTCATCCAAGCCTCTCCTTATCCACATGATTGCGGTGTCATTGAGGTTCTTGTCATATATTTCTCTTGGAGTGGGGTTCTTTGGATCAACCACATGATAGCCATACTCCAAGATCTCCAACATCTCATCGCTTCCATGTCGAAGATGGTCCTGCATAGCAACTCTCCACAAAGGAAAATCGAAGTGGCACTAAGCAAAGGAGGAATGCCTTGAGGATTATATCTTGGTTTCTCAACCTGAGGTCTTGCATAAAGCCAAGGAACACCGGGCGTGTTCATTGTTAGGAGGTTGTTGACCAAGTGATGGAGTAGGCACAGTTGGCCTTGGAGGCAAGACCACCGAGAGTGGTGCAAGCACCGAGGACAACGTGGCTAATCTCATTTGGACTAAGGCCTCAAGAGAAGCATCATGCTCCTCTTTTGCTTAGCAAGGGTTCGTTCTAGATCCTCCGACGTAAAGGACTTGACTTGAAGAAGCCCCGCCTTTATCCTTAGGATCTACAACAAGGGGAGTCCCATCTGGGTTCATCTCGCTCTAGGGCGGTTAAGCCACAAGAATAGAGCACAAGGCTCGATACCAATTGAAAGGATCGAGATGGACCTAGAGGGGGGTGAATAGGTACAATTACAAATTTTAATTATTACTTAGCAATTTTAGGCAATAGTGCGGAATATGAAAGTGAGCCTAACAATTGCTAGTAGGTACAAGTACTAGGCAAGTAACACAAGCATAGAAGTGAGCAAGCACAATATGATGTAAGTAAGTGCAAACCAAAACAAGTAACCACAAGTATAGAGTTAGGGTTAGGAATAACCGCAACTCCGGAGACAAGGATGTATGCCGATGTTCACTTCCTTGGAGGGAAGCTAGTCACCGTTAGAGAGGTGGATGTTACCACGAAGGCACACCAACGCCACGTAAGGCTCACCCTATTCTCCCTTTGAGACAACACCACGAAGGCGTTTCTCAACCACTAGTGGTAGACCTTGGGGTGGTCTCCAAACCCTCACAAACTTATCCGGGGTAATCACAAAGGTCGATTCCTCTCCGAAAGACTCCTACCGCCTACGAGTCTCCAACCTCCAAGAGTAACAAGATCGATGGGGATTTGCTCAAGACTTGCTCAAATCACGAATTTCTTGGGTGCAAAGAAGGAGGAGAAGTGGATCTATCACTTGATCGGACAGCTTCTTTTCAAAGCTCTCAAATCCCTTGAGAATCTAGGATTTGGTGTGGAGAAATGAGAGAGAGTGTGAGAAGTGTTCTAAGGTTTGTTCCAAGTGAATGGTCAACCCAAAACCGTGGAAGGGAAAGGAGTATATATATGTGGTGGGAAAAGGTGACCCGTTTGGGGTGCAAGGATGGCAGACGTCCGAGAACGCTTGACGTCCGAGGCCCAAATGGGTCCGGACGTCTGGCGATCATCGGACGACCGGATCACCGTGAAAAGTGTGACCCACAAACCACGAGTCAGATATACGGTCGTCCGAGCAGGGCCGACATCCGTGAAAAGTTTCGATGTGAAAGTGTCGGACGTCAGGAGGGTTCCGGACATCCGCAAAAATGTTCTCTTGTGGAAGTGTCGGACGTCCGTAGGCGTCCCGGACGTCCGGCAATCAGGAAGGACCGGACGTCCGTGAGCGCCGGACGTCCGTAGGTAAGGTATATAGATACCAGCTTTGAGCAAGTTTTTCACAGATCCATCGATCGCCTCTTAATAGTGCGGGATCCCTATACTCAAGAACAAACCATAAATGAAGTTAACACCTTGTATCTCCATTCTTGAGTTATATGCTTTTTGTCCCTAGTCATGATCCATGCATACGGTCTTTGGAACACAATCCTGAGATATACTTGATAAACATGATTAGTCCCGAGCATATGTGTTGTCATCAACATCAAAATATGATTAAGGGCATGATTGCACTTTCACTTGTTACTATAAAGGCTTCAGGGAGACCTTTCTTTCGTCTCGCTTGATGCGAGACATAGCTCTCGCGGTCAAGGAGGTATGAGACTTCGCCCAACGTCCCTAGTTTCAGAATTCCCCCAAACGCACAAAGGAGCGATCTGTCCAGCTAGCCTATTTTCAGAGCATATGATAATATTTTCTATATGGTTTTCTACTAGTTTTGGGAACCTTCTAGAAGGTTCTCTATTTTTTCTGTCATATCCTCTATCAGTTTTTATAGTTTCTTCTCATTTTTTATTTTTTCTATTAAAAACTTCACATTTTTCATAAATTTAGGAAAAAAAGTTTTTGAAAAAATTATTGCAATTTCAAAGTTTAATGTTTTCATAAATTGTATATGTTTGAAAATAACTTTGGAATACCAAAATTTGTTCAATTTTTAAAAATTGTTTGGAATTTTAAAAAACACATTATTCAAATTTGCTAGTCTTTCTAAAAAAATGTTGGAATTTATGAAAAAAGACTTATGATGTTTTCACAATTTTCAAGAGAATGTTAGGAACTTTTTAAAAGATGTTCGAAATTCAAATTGGTTGATTTTTCAAATATATTTCATGTTTTTAAAAAATCTTCACAAACTTGAAATCTTGTCAAATTTTTAAAAAGGTTCACTTTGTTCAAGAATTGTTTAACCAGCGCAATAGTAACCTGCAAGGTGCGGTTCCCAACTCTATAGTACTCGTGTTCTACAGTAAACCCTCGTGCTATAGTATTCACCAATGGACCGGCCCAGTCAAACTGTCGTGTGTGCGTCACGTCTCTATTGGATACACCGAGTGTCCATAGAAACTCCCATGAGTTGCTATCAAAAACAAAACAAAGAACCTGTGATTGAGGAGAACAACATGACGAGCCTACGCTCGCTTCGATTGGAGCCGGACTAAGAGCTCAAGCCCAACCCAAGACATGAGCTATTAATAATGAGACCAAGCTTTTTTGAAATCACTAGTTAGAGGGTACCCCTTGAAAGGTCTTTCCCACCTTCACTTGTGGTGACAAGTGGCTAACTGCATGTGTGACACTTGTCGCAGTCTGGTAGTTTTTTGGTTTTGTCGTTCATTCAGTTTTTCAAAATGTTTTATCTTTTGCACCATGCATCTAAATCATGAACTGTTTTTTCACAGTTGCGTTTTTGGCGTTGAGATCTTGATAACTAAATCTCATGTTCATAAGTTTGGACGAACTTGTCTTCTTCTGAAACCCACAGAGAAAAATAGGGAAAAACCGAAAACCTGAAAAAAATAGAAACCCCCCAAAAGGGAAAACCAGAAGCACAAATGTGTTTTTCACTTTATTTGAAGTGCAAATGCGCTTTTCACTTTTCGGGAAGCACATCTACCTTTTCACATGATGTGCTTCGTGAGGAAACCAAAAAAAAAGTTCCCACAAAAACCAATAAAATTCAAAAAACTGCAAAACCTGGAATAATTCCTAAAAGACGTGCATAAATAAAAAATGTGTCCTCGCAGGTGCACCCAACACTCGACATGTGGTGGCGGCTCGACGCACCAGATGTGATCGCTGGAGGTCCCCGCGAAGGGTTACCCTCGAGTTAGTTGCTCCTGTGGTTTCCAGATTTTTGTGTTTGAAGCTCTCTGTTTTGCAAGACACATGCATGTTTCTGAGCACCGATCTTTTTTCTTCTTATAAGAGCACTACGCATGTTCCTCCTAGAACACGCATGCCTCTAAGGTTTTTTCTCTAGCGTCGCAGGCTTGGGTTTAGAGTTCCTACGGCAGTGCCACCGCCTGGAGTCAACATTTTTTGACAGTTCTCCTTTCCATTATCGTCCTTCCCACTAACGACTTGAGCTGACTAAGGGGGAATCTTGCGCTCTTGCCCGACCTTGATTTGGGGAGGCATCATGGAGTTTGACGTTGGGTTTCAATCTAGTGCCACTAGATGGCGATTGAAAGAGGCAGCAGTACAAAAGGGAGGATGGTGAAGACATGGAGGAGCTACTCAACCATCTTGATCTACATGAAGACCACGAGGACAATTTCATCTAGGAAGAGGGACCCAATTTGCAAGGAGTAGAAGAATTGCAAGGCTTGCATAATATGTCGTTGCATCCCTTATGACGAATAATATGCTAAACAAAAATCAAAACATAATCTAATTGAAGGCAGCATAGTGTGAAAACCAACAAGCTTCGAGTTCATATATGCACCCTCGTATGCACACCCTCAAATCAATACAATATCATGCAATGATGTATGTTCCACTACTTTATTTCATATTTTTTGATAACTTTTAAACCGTTAAAAACTTAATGTGCCTTAACTATTTCTATGGACAACAATGATACACTTAACGACACACTTCATAATGCATATGTAGATCGTTCATAATAACATAGTGGTTTACCTAGGTAGTTCATCATGCATGCCATCTCATAGCAACCTAGGACATATTTGCTAGGGTAGTTCATCAAACATGCCATTGGACTACCACAATTTGGAACGTTCTTGTAGTTAAATCGTGCTATGGAGGTTCCTCACTGCCACACTACTTGACCTTGCCCTTACCCTTTCTCTTTCCTCTGCACTTAGCCGGTCTATAGAGATTGTAGTGCTCAAAGGTGACAAAGGAGTCTAGGAGGTTCTGCTCGGCACAAGAGCTATAGGTGTCAGACGCGTTCGCACCATTCTCCACCTCCTCCTTGACTTCGTCAGAAGATGGACATGTCATCATCAATGGGTGGAAAGATCTCTTTGACGTCTATGATGTAGAAGTCGAAGAAAAGGAAAACGCCATGCTCCACCATAGAGATGCAGGGCATGTCATCTCCTCCATACCATAGTTGTGGGTGCTGCCGAGTAGGTGTTTTCGGAGTCTTAAACTGAAAAGTAGTTGAACATGTACTGTTAAGTACCATGTTTCGAATTGCTTCATGTTAGTATGGTTGTTAAGTGTTGAAGATGTAGAACATAATGTTTTGAACATGTGTGTTTATTACCTAAATGCTAGTAATTAATGTTGAAGTGTTAAACTTAAGATTGGTTTTATAGCCCAAAATGGTTCCATGGCAGCACAATAAGCCCTTTGGCTAAAAAAGCTGACATTTGCATTTTGTATGGTGCCATGGCAGATATGTTGTCATGGCAGCATTTTCTTCCCAACTTCATTGCCAAAATTTAATAAATGTATATCATATTTTTTTGCTGACAATCCTTACCATTGATGTGCAGCAAAGTCAAATACCACTAGTAAACTAGGTTCTTAGTGGTGTGTCAGGTGTGTCGCATGCCACTGGTCTACGGTGTACCAATGTGTGCCGACTACACACCGCTAGTAATAGCTTACCAGCGGCGAAACACTAACAACGTGTGGTTTGCATGCCGCTATGGGTCCTTGTATGAGTGATGCCCGCGGATGATGAGGAAAGAAGCAAAGAAGAGTTGGCAAGCCCCTCATGGCCGTCGGCAAGTTCACACTAATGCTACCACAAGCATAAAAAAGATCTCCATTTGGTGACAGGGACCTCAAAATTTTTGAAGGAAGGCATCGAGAATCCATATGGTCTCGGTGCCTAGGATGAATTTTAGGATAAAAGAGTCGCATCTATCTCCTCCTTCGTGTGTTTGATTTTTTTTATCCCTCTGTGATTTACTATTGCAATGATTCTTTGAGATTTTTTCCTCTCCATGTATTTTTAGGTACTTCAGTAGCTTGATTTCTCGATGTTGTTCATATCGGCAAGAGCTATGATGGTGCAATGATGATAAGTTTAAACGCGGCTTCTGAAAATATTATAAGGTATATAGTCATAGTTGCACTCTCCCTTTTGTTTAAGATTATTTTTATGTCTATGACTTCAGTTACTCTATCCAATGTTATATTGATCTAATATAATATAATCTAGAGTTACTTATTTTGTTGGCAAAAGTAGCAATGTAATGAACACATGAACTAGGGTTCCAACCTCACGTCGGTGGTGCCGCCGATACGCCTAGTCTAATGTGGCCTTAGGGCCATGGGGGCATGGTGGATCCTGACCCTTGCGGTCGGAGAGTTCCATTTTTAGATGTTTTTTAAAATTTTGTTAGGACTCGTGTTTTGCTTGGGAAGGCGAAATGGTGGGGACTCCTTGAAGTTGGAATAAGGTTTTCCCCACCTGGGCCCATTTCGGTGGTGCCTCTAGCATCGTCGGAGGGCATGTGGAGGTGTGTCTCCGATGGATCTCGCAGAATTCGATCGGTGGGTTTTTTTGGTCGATCTGCTCGGATCTGGTCTTTGTTCGTCTATGTTCGTGTGTCCTCAGTTGGATCCTTCATATCTATGATTCTCTACATAGGTGGCGCTTACTGTTCTGGTGTGTTGATCCTATTGGGCCTTAGCACGACGACTTCCTGACTGTTTACTACAAAAAGTTGTGGCATCCCGGCTCAGAGGAACCAGAGCACCCCGTATTCTAGCCTAGAGATCAAGTCTTCTGGAATACGACACTGCTTGGCATAGAACAAAACAACTCTTTACTGCAACTAATATTGTCGGGGAAAGCAGTATTTCAAAAAATTTCCTATGATCACGCAAGATCTATCTAGGAGATGCATAGCAATGAGCGGGGAGAGTGTGTCCACGTACCCTCGTAGACCGAAAGCGGAAGCGTTAAGTAATGCGGTTGATGTAGTCGAACGTCTTCGCGATCCAACCGATCAAGTACCGAATACACGACACCTCCGCGATCTACACACGTTCAGCTCGGTGACGTCCCTCGAACTCTAGATCCAGCTGAGGCCGAGGGAGAGTTCTGTCAGCATGACGACATGGTGACGGTGATGATCAAGTTACCGACGCAGGGCTTTGCCTAAGCACTACGATAATATGACCGAGGTGGAAATCTGTGGAGGGGGGCACCACACACGGCTAAGATCAACTTGTGTGTCTATAGGGTGCCCCCTCCCCCGTATATAAAGGATTGGAGGAGGGGGCCGGCCGACCTCAAGGGGTGCACCCCAAGGGGGGGAATCCTACTCCAACTAGGAGTAGGTTCCCCCCTTTCCTAGTCCAACTAGGAGGGGGAAGGAAGGGAAGGGGGAGAGGAAGGAAATGGGGGCCGGCCCCCCTCCCAATTCGGATTGGACTTGGGGGGGGGGCGCCCCTCCTCTTGGCCTTCTCCTCTCTCTTCCACTAAAGCCCATGTAGGCCCATTAAGCCCCCGGGGGGTTCCGGTAACCACCCGGTACTCCGGAAAATGCCCGAACTCATCTGAAACCTTTCCGGTGTCCAAACATAGGCTTCCAATATATCAATCGTTATGTCTCGACCATTTTGAGACTCCTCGTCATGTCCGTGATCACATCCGGGACTCCGAACAACCTTAGGTACATCAAAACACATAAACTCATAATACCGATCATCATCGATTGTTAAGTGTGCGGACCCTATGGGTTCGGGAACTATGTAGACATGACCGAGACTCATCTCCGGTCAATAACCAATAGTGGAACCTGGATGCTCATATTGGCTCCCACATATTCTACGAAGATCTTTATCGGTCAAACCGCATAACAACATACGTTGTTCCCTTTGTCATCGGTATGTTACTTGCCCGAGATTTGATCGTCGGTATCCCAATACCTAGTTCAATCTCGTTACCGGCAAGTCTCTTTAATCGTTTCGGAATGCATCATCCCGCAACTAACTCATTAGTCACATTGCTTGCAAGGCTTATAGTGATTTGTATTACCGAGAGGGCCCAGAGATACCTCTCCGACAATCGGAGTGACAAATTCTAATCTCGATCTATGCCAACTCAACAAACACCATCAGAGACACCTGTAGAGCATCTTTCTAATCACCCAGTTATCTTGTGATGTTTGATAGCACACTAAGTGTTCCTCCAGTATTCGGGAGTTGCATAATCTCATAGTCATAGGAACATGTATAAGTCATGAAGAAAGCAATAGCAACAAACTACATGATCATCGTGCTAAGCTAACGGATGGGTCTTGTCAATCACATCATTCTCCAATGATGTGATTATGTTAATCAAATGACAACTCATGTCTATGGTTAGGAAACTTAACCATCTTTGATTAACGAGCTAGTCAAGTAGAGGCATACTAGTGACACTCTGTTTGTCTATGTATTCACACATGTACTAAGTTTCCGGTTAATACAATTCTAGCATGAATAATAAACATTTATCATGATATAAGGAAATATAAATAACAACTTTATTATTGCCTCTAGGGCATATTTCCTTGATCTCCCACTTGCACTAGAGTCAATAATCTAGTTCACATCGCCATGTGATTTAACACCAATAGTTCACATCACCGTGTGATTAACACCCATAGTTCACATCGCCATGTGACCAACACTCAAAGGGTTTACTAGAGTCAATAATCTAGCTCACATCACTATGTGATTAACACCCAAGAACATTAAGGTGTGATCATGTTTTGCTTGTGAGATAAGTTTTAGTCTATGGGTCTGCCACATTCAGATCCGTATGTATTTTGCAAATTTCTATGTCTAGAATGCTCTGCACGGAGCTAATCTAGCTATTTGCTCCCACTTTCAATATGTATCTAGATCGAGACTCAGAGTCATCCAGATCGGTGTCAAAGCTTGCATCGACGTAACCTTTTACGATGAACTCTTTATCACCTCCATAATCGAGAAACATATCCTTATTCCACTAAGGATAATTTTGACCGCTGTCAAGTGATCCACTCCTGGATCAATATCGTACCCCCTTGCCAAACTCATGGCAAGGTACACAATAGGTTTGGTACACAACATAGCATACTTTATAGAACCTATGGCTGAGGCATAGGGAATGACTTTCATTCTCTTTCTATTTTCTGCCGTAGTCGTGTTTTGAGTCTTATTCAACTTTACACCTTACAACTCAGGCAAGAACTCCTTCTTTGACTGATCCATTTTGAACTCCTTCAAAATCTTTCTTGTAAATACAGGCTTCTCCAAAAGTCTGTATAAAACCATATACTTTGATCACACTATCATAGCGTATATTCCAACTCCGAGATGCTTGCACCAGTCCATAGATGGATCATTTGGAGCTTGCACACTTTGTTAGCACCTTTAGGATTGACAAAACCTTCTTGTTGCATCATATACAACTCTTCTTTAAGAAATCCATTAAGGAATGTAGTTTTGGCATCCATTTGCCAGATTTCATAAAATGTGGCTATTGCTAACATGATTCAGACAGACTTAGGCATCGCTACGAGTGAGAAAATCTTATCGTAGTCAACACCTTGAACTTGTCGAAACCCTTTTTGTGACAATTAGAGCTTTGTAGATAGGACACTACTATCAGCGTCCGTCTTCCTCTTGAAGATCCATTTATTCTCAATGGCTTGCCGATCATTGGGCAAATCAACCAAAGTCCACACTTTGTTCTCATACATGGATCCCATCTCAGATTTCATGGCCTCAAGCCATTTAGCGGAATCTGGGCTCATCATCACTTCCTCATAGTTCGTAGGTTCGTCATGGTCAAGTAACATGACCTCCAGAACAGGATTACCGTACCACTCTGGTGTGGATCTTACACTAGTTGACCTACGAGGTTCCGTAGTAACTTGATCTGAAGTTTCATGATCATCATCATTAGCTTCCTCTCTAATTGGTGTAGGAATCACTGGAACTGATTTCTGTGATGAACTACTTTCCAATTCGGGAGCAGGTACAATTACCTCATCAAGTTTTACTTTCCTCCCACTCACTTCTTTCGAGAGAAACTACTTCTCTAGAAAGGATCCATTCTTAGCAACAAATATCTTGCCTTCAGATCTATGATAGAAGGTGTACCCAACAGTCTCCTTTGGGTATCCTATGAAGACACATTTCTCCGTTTGGGTTCGAGCTTATCAGGTTGAAGCTTTTTCACATAAGCATCGCAGCCCCAAACTTTAAGAAACAACAGCTTGGGTTTCTTGCCAAACCACAGTTCATATGGTGTCATCTCAATGGATTTAGATGGTGCCCTATTTAACGTGAATGCAGCCGTCTCTAATGCATAACCCCAAAACGGTAGTGGTAAATCGGTAAGAGACATCATAGATTGCACTATATCCAATAAAGTACGGTTATGACGTTCGGACACACCATTATGTTGTGGTGTTCTAGGTGGCGTGAGTTGCGAAACTATTCCACATTATTTCAAATGAAGACCAAACTCGTAACTCAAATATTCGTTTCCACGATTAGATCATAGAAACTTTATTTTCTTGTTACGATGATTTTCCACTTCACTCTGAAATTCTTTGAACTTTTCAAATGTTTCAGACTTATGTTTCATCAAGTAGATATATCCATATCTGGTCAAATCATCCGTGAAGGTGAGAAAATAACGATATCCGCCGTGAGCCTCAACACTCATCGGACCGCATACATCAGTATGTATTATTTCCAATAAGTCAGTTGCTCGCTCCATTGTTCCGGAGAAGGAGTCTTAGTCATCTTGCCCATGAGGCATGGTTCGCAAGCATCAAGTGATCATAATCAAGTGATTCCAAAAGCCCATCAGCATGGAGTTTCTTCATGCGTTTTACACCAATATGACCTAAACGGCAATGCCACAAATAAGTTGCACTATCATTATTAACTTTGCATCTTTTGGCTTCAATATTATGAATATATGTATTACTACGATCGAGATTCAATAAACCATTTATATTGAGTGTATGACCATAGAAGGTTTTTATTCATGTAAATAGAACAACAATTATTCTTTGACTTAAATGAATAACCGTATTGCAATAAACATGATCCAATCATATTCATGCTCAACACAAACACCAAATAACATTTATTTTAGGTTCAACACTAATCCCAAAGGTAAAGGGAGTGTGCGATGGTGATCTTATCAACCTTGGAATCACTTCCAACACACATCATCACCTCGCCCTTAACTAGTCTCTGTTTATTTTGCAACTCCCATTTCGAGTTACTACTCTTAGCAACTGAACCAGTATCAAATACCGAGGGGTTGCTATAAACACTAGTAAAGTACACATCAATAACATGTATGTCAAATATACCTTTGTTCACTTTGCCATCCTTCTTATCCGCCAAGTATCTAGGGCAGTTCCACTTCCAGTGACCATTTCCTTTGCAGTAGAAGCACTCAGTTTCAGGCTTGGGTCTAGCTTTGGGCTTCTTCATGGGAGTGGAAACTTGCTTACCATTCTTCTTGAAGTTCCCTTCATTTCCCTTGCTCTTTTACTTGAAACTAGTGGTCTTTTCAACCATCAACACTTGATGCTTTTCTTGATTTCTACCTTCGCTGATTTTAGCATCGTGAAGAGCTCGGGAATCGTTTTTGTCATCCCTTGCATATCATAGTTCATCACAAAGTTCCGTTAACTTGGTGATAGTGACTAGAGAACTCTGTCAATCACTATCTTATCTGGAAGATTAACTCCCACTTGATTCAAGCGATTGTAGTACTCAGACATTCTGAGCACATGCTCACTGGTTGAGCTATTCTCCTCCATCTTGTAGGCAAAGTACTTGTCAGAGGTCTCATACCTCTCGACTCGGGCAAGAGTCTGAAATACCAATTTCAGCTCTTGGAACATCTTATATGCTCCGTGGCATTCAAAACGTTTTTGAAGTCCCGGTTCTAAGCCGTAAAGCATGGTGCACTAAACTATCAAGTAGTCATCATACCGAGCTTTGCCAAACGTTCATAACGTCTCACTGGTGCGACGGCCTTCGGAACCGTCGCCAAGTGAGTGTGTGCGATAGGGGGTCCTTCCCACCCAGAAACCGTCGGGGATATGGAACAATGATCAAGAGGCCTTCCAAAATGTAATCGTGTGCGATGCAGCACACACTAAATTCTTTCACACGTGTGGTATCGGTGATTAAGCGTTTCTAATGACGCAGTGAAACCATACGGTCTATCGTAACGAACCGTTTGGGAAACAGTATGTAAGGCACACGATCCAACATATGAACTATGTGTGATTTGTGCCCTATCGCACACGAGTTTTCTGCGTAACCCGTCTGCCATGCTAGACTCCATCGCACATGTTTTCCAAAAATTACCGTCTGCGATAATGTTCTATCACAAACGGTTTAGGGGCCCCTTCGCACACATACAAGTGCTGCAGACCGTTTGTGATTTGTTAGGTATCACCAGCGGTTGCCGCAAGAGTGACGTGTGCTTTTCCGTTTGGGATCCCACACGTTTCCTGAAAAAAATACGACTAGGATTATATTTTGCATTGGGCATGGTTTACTCCCAGTTCTCATGTGCGATAACGCGATATCACAAATGGTTCCGGAGAACCTACGCACACGTAGTAGCACTGTGAATCGTTTGCGATCTGCTGTTTATCACCGACGGTTCCAATACGATTGACGTATGCTTTCCGATGTGGATCGCACACACTCATTTAGTTGAACTGCATGCGTGAGCAATTGCCGATTTAAAACAAAAATATCCCATTTTGAATCGACGCATAAAAGCAAATTCTCCACAATATTCAATTGAACTAATAAACAAAAATATCCCATTTTGAATCGGCACGCAAAAAGCAAATTCGCCACAATATTCAATTGAGCAAATAGTGTCCACAGGAAGAACATTCATCAGATTTCGCAACAATTGCAATTGAACATATAGTAGCTAAATTCCAATGATTTGTCCACACATATATGCATTACATAATTAATCATAGTGTACAAAATACGAAGACCTCATCAGATGGAAAATAATGGATCCATGCGTTATATGTTTAGCGGCTAACTCTTACTCAATGTTTCAGGAGAAACCATGCTGAAATATTCATCATCACCAATGGGATTGATGTAGTGATCCAGGAAGAAGGCGCTGATAAATCTCCGAACCATCAGCAATTCACCAGCCGGGAGCGGTTCAGGGGTCCTCGGCTTCAAGATGAGCTGCAGTATTTTAAGATCGTAATGTGCCATATGAGTGGAGTAGAAGATATTAATTAAGATAGACTTATCGTACTAATTATGAGGATCGTCACAACTATCGGCAGATTTGCAGATGGAGATCATGTGTCTGTAAACATAGTATCCACAAAGGTTGGTCCCTGCTTCTTGCCGAGGACACTGAAATTTTTTGTACAAAATTAGTCATGTATTTGTCCTGTTAGGAACAACCTAACCGGTGTTAGATGTATTATTTTTTCTTTGGACAAAATAGAAAGAGGTTTATTTAGAAGCTTGAACATTTGACTAGCGTAAGTAAAGGTATTTGCAGACTATTGGATAAATTTTCCGAAAATAACGGATCTCGTTGTGTTACCGGAGAAACGATCTCGTGCTGCTGAGGTTGTTCCGTCTTGAACATGTTCCATTTTTTTGTTTCCCACAATGCGAGCACACTGCAAATGATGATGAATTTTGACAACATCAATTATCGAACCAGATATGAATGTAAATTAATTTCAACATCATAGAATTCAATACCTATCCAAGAATTGCTGAAGATGCGTCAGATCCTGAGCGTTTGTTGACTCTCTGAGAGAATTGATGTAGTAAACTGTGTTCTTGTTTGGAACAATGAATACCAATATCCAGTGATTGCTACATATTAAGAAAGCCATGAACTTACGAATGATGTCAAAATCTGAAAGACAATCAGTGTATGCGTGGTTGTTTACTTGACTTACCCTTCATGATATGGCCAGAGAAATGATTCTGCATGCAACGTGTTTTCGAAGATACGGACGACCGTGTTAATGGCCCAGTCCCGTCAGTCCTTTTCATGTAATGCTGTGCCATTTGCTAATGCATGATCTATGAAATACACACTCTCACTTTGTCTTCTCTGCGCGTTCAATCCCCTGAGAGGAATAAAATGCCGTTAGTTGTTTATCATTTACAGCCTTGTATGGAGAAGTTGATCAAAGTTTGTTAAGTACTTACAGAATCACGCATCTAACAAGAGTGGCATCGAGCACGTTGAAGTTGAAGAAGAGATGTAAGTCCCCGAAACTCACAATGATGGAACCAACATCGTGTCGGAAATGATCTCTGTTGTAGTGGACTAGCAAATGGTGATGACCTTATGACATTTGATCCATGCAATATTCATGTAACTCGCGGCAACTGGAGCTGCACTCATCAAAGTATTCGCCAACAAGAAATGGCTGACCATGGACGTAATTGCGTGCTTCAAGTACGTCTGCTTTTCTTTTAGCAAGCAACAATTCTACTTCTTCATCATCCATGGCGTCAGAAATAATATTACTCCCCGATTCGGACAAGCTGCTGTTAATTTGGTTCTGGGCAATGAGTGCTTTAATTAAGAGGCAATCGTTCTCTTTCCTCTTCACTTTCCCGCTACGCTTCCTCGTGGTCATGGGTGTAGCCTTTTTGGCCACTTCCTTCTTGGTACTTGAAGCATTTACGGCAGAACGTGCAGTTTGCTCGCACGGTAGACTGCCGAGCAGACGGTGAAGCTTGGACGGACTTCTTAGCAGACTATTTATCTATGCCGGACCGCTGAGCTAGCGGTGCTATAGTGACCGACTGCTGGGCTGTAGGAGCAGAGGCATAGGACTGCTGACCATGCGTTGAAGCTATGTCGGGTTTCTGCGCAGGTGGTGCCACCTTGTCGGTGTGCTGAGGAGGCCGCGCCAACGCGTTGGTTTGCTGAGCAGGAAGTCTTGACGCATTGGTATCTTTGATCATGTGCTGCGGACCGGCAGACCGATGAGCGATCGGTTACGGACCTCTGAGCTGTTTAGCAAAGCGGTTCCAAAACATCGAGGCCTTAGCGATCTGTTCCACCAAAGTTGGTCTGTTGAGCATGTCTTTGCCTAGGTCTCCCCCAGCTGCTCCGGTGACAACCGTGAACCGGTGGTGCGTCATCAGCAGTTGTAGGCCTTGCCACTGGCTGCTTTGGGGCGGAGGATGACATGGCCTGTACGCCACAAAGTCGGTCCGGCTGATCACAGGTTGATGCATCAGCCCGCGAGAGCTGCTGTGGCAAGGAGAGCGTCACCGATTGAGGGCGGCGATGGTTGCTCTTGGCGGGGCTTCGTGAATCTCATCAATGAACTCTATTTCCTTTCGTGGCCACTGGATGTGATGTAATAGTATTTCTCCCAAGGTCCTTTGCTCATCGAAGTCCCCTAGGACATTCTTCAGGGCAAATTCATTGAATCCAGGCTTTACTTCAGTCACGTAGCACTTCACACAGCCCGGCTTCAATGGCACATTGTCCAAGAAGATGCCATCTTCCAAGAAGGGTGGGCAAACCCAGTGCTGTTGCACATTTTAATGTACCTTCATAATGTAAGCACGCCCTTGATGCATCTTTCATTCCGAGATAGATCGAGATATAGCATCATCACGAGCAATTGCAGTCTTAGTGTCATTTGAGGGTCACCGATGCACAGCTACTCTTGTGCAGTGTTGTGGCACAATAAGCAGCATCATCCAGGCCCGCCTCCCCTCCCATCTACTGGCTATTTGTTAGTGTTAGAGTCTTCTGCATCATCATCATTGACTCCTCAACATCCTTTCAAACAGCCGGATAAATCTCCTTCCTCAACTTTTCAAACAATGCATTCTGCTTCATTTCACTCCTCGCTTTTTTCATGCTGAGCCTCTCTTCTCTGCTGAGTGTGAAATCCCTCTTGTGCGGGACATTAACGCCTATACCCCTTGCATGGCCAGGGGGATCTTTTCTGTCCAGAGCAATGGACAGAATGTCACATGGCCCTGAGTTCCTGTAGAACCTTCTAGGTATCTTGGAAGCCTCTACCATCACTTGATACAGTTTGGCGTCACGTGCGTTTTCAAAGTAATAAGTTCCGTCATCACGCCTCTTTGCACGTGCCCGCAAGTAGTCTCTCGCTTGTTCGCCCTTGATTTCACTAAAGGCCGGACTCCCATCCGACGCTACTGCTTCTTTGTCCTCCTGTTCCCATATCAGTTTCATGTCGTAGTATCCTGCCACACCCATACGGTGGGGGTGTATGTTCTTCTTCTAAAGTTCCGATTGCTTGAAACTCTTCGCAGCAAACTCTGGAGTTGCCCTGACCCTTTTGAATTCTTCCCAGTCTGCCTTTGTAATTTGGGGGTATGCAGGGATTGGGTCCTTGCCTTCACTCAAGTACTTCTTGTACAGCACATGCTTCCAGTTTCTCCAAGCATCTTCAGTGCAACGTGTTCCACCTGCATTCTCCACTGCTCTGGAACATTGAAGGGATCCATGATCTCCCGGACTATCCTTCACCGTGTTTACATGTCGACCTTCCGAAACCCCGTGATTAATGTTCAGCCTTGCCACCTTAACAAATCCACACACACTCCTAAACCTCGTGCGTGCTTTATCTGGTTTAGTTGGAGCCCAGGACTTTAAATCAATCTTGGTTACTTCAAATACACCTTTAGGCTGGTGTGTGGGCTTCCTTGGAGCGTTCCTCCGTGTCCTGACCGGAAGGGTAATTGCTTCAGCTCTATCCCGTTCAAGACTACTTGATCCCTCACAATCTGCTGAAGACCTAGGGTTGTCCGAATCAGATGAAGATACCTGGCCTAAATGAGTGCCGTCACACTGCTACTCGGCATCTCTGAGAGAACACATGCGAAACTTCAGGAAAGGAGGATAAGCACAAAACTAACAACTTGGTATCAAGCTTTCTAAACATGCCATGCAATAATTTAGAAAATGCACGGCTAATTTGTTAAGTTTGTGTGACTCGGGCGCCCGCGATCTGTAAATAGGCAGTAACTTATTGGAACAAATACAACTTATATGTAGTAAGGAAGGTAGATAATGAACATATATACGCTCTCTGTTATTTTATAGCCAATACCTCACCGCGATGGAGAGCAGTAACTAACATGCTTCTTAATGCAAACCCGGCCGGACCACAGGAGAGGTGAGGGTTACTGCATCGATATGCTCGAGGTGTTGTGAGCAAACGAAGAGCCAGAGGCGCTGGCCGCCATGGTTGGGAAGCAGCAGTGGAGGAAGGCTTGACGCCGAAGAAAGCGAGCACACGGCCGGGTGAGCACGCTGCCACCGTGAGGGTTCTGTTGTGGATCTGGGGAAGGGGGAGCTGGCGAAGGAGATTGGGTGGACTAGTTGCGTGAAACGCGGGCGGACGGTGGGGGGAGGTGTTGGCAGCCTGGGTGAAAAGGGTGAAAAATATCCCCGGTCATCACGGGCGCGGTAAGGCCTATGCAAACGGTTGCCTCTAAGCGGTCATGTGCATAATAATTTTGTTTGAAATGAAGACGTACTAATTTTGAAATGAAGACACGAGTTCATCGTTTCTCATCTAAATTTTTCGCACGTAAACTGCTAGAATTTTATCTACTTATGGGCCAACCCAATAACTATTTCAGAAATTCCTAAATAAATCCTAGAGGCCCACTTAGCCCATTTGTGCAAGGCAAGGGATACTACTAAAGTTTAGTCCCACACTGCTAGTTTAGTGGGAGTTGGACCTCCTTATAAGGGAGGTTCTTTCCCCACTTGTATGAGCATGAGAACAAGAGGGACATCCACGCACGCTCCTCCTCCGCCCGCCTCGCCACGCCATGCCTCGTCACGATGCGCTGCTACGTCTTGAGCTTGCGTTGGTTTTCCCCGAAGAGGAGAGGATGATGCAGTAGAGTAGCGTAAGTATTTCCCTCAGTTTTTGAGAACCAAGGTATCAATCCAAAGAGGAGGCCACGCCATGAGTCCCTGGTACCTACACAAAGAAAATAGCTCCTCGCAACCAACGCGAATAGGGGTTGTCAATCCCTTCACAGTCACTTACGAGAGTGAGATCTGATAGAGATGATAAATAATATTTTTAGTATTTTTGGTATAAATATGCAAAGTAAAATAAAAGGCAAAGTAAAGAGCAAAGCAATAATAAGCGTAGGAAGATTAATATGATGAAAATAGACCCGGGGGCCATATATTTCACTAGTGGCTTCTCTCAAGAGCATAGGTATTTTACTACAAAGTGAGCAATTATCATTGAGCGATTGATGAATTGAGCATAGTTATGAGAGTATCTAGGTATGATCATGTATATAGGCATCACGTCCAAACAAGTAGACCGACTCACTTTGCATCTACTACTATTATCAAGCACTCATCGACCGCTATCCAACGTGCATCTAGAGTATTAAGTTAATGAAAACAGAGTAACGCCTTAAGCAAGATGACATGATGTAGAGGAATAAATTCATGCAATATGATAAATACCCCATCTTGTTATCCTCGATGGCAACAATACAATCGTGCCTTGTTGCCCCTCATCACATCGGAAAGGACACCGCAAGATTGAACCCAAAGCTAAACACTTCTCTCATTGCAAGAACTACCAATCTAGTTGGCCAAACCAAGCGGATAATTGAAGAGACTTGTAAAGATAACTCAATCATACATAAAAGAATTCAGAAAAGATTCAAATATTGCTCATAGATAATCTTGATCATAAACCCACAATTCATCGGTCTCAACAAACACACTGCAAAAAAGAAGATTACATCGAATAGATCTCCACGAGAGAGGGGGAGAACATTGTATTGAGATCCAAAAAGAGAGAAGAAGCCATCTAGCTACTAACTATGGACCCGAAGGTCTGAAGTAAACTACTCACACTTCATCGGAGAGGCTATGATGTTGATGTAGAAGCCCTCCGTGGTGGAATCCCTTCAAGTGAGCTCCTAACAGGCCCCAAGATGGGATCTCGTGGATACAGAAAGTTGCGGCGGTGGAATTAGGTTTTTGGCTCCGTATCTGATCTGACGGGGGTACGTAGGTATATATAGGAGGAAGAAGTACATCGGTGGAGCCTCAAGGGGCCCACGAGGTAGGGGGGGCGCCCTAGGGGGGGGGGGGCGCCCTCGACCCTCGTGGCCGCCTCGGAGCTTTCTTGACGGAGGGTCCAAATCTGCTGGGTCTTATCCGATGAGAAAATCACGTTCCCGAAGATTTCATTCCGTTTGGACTCCGTTTGATATTCCGCTTTCTTGAAACACCGAAATAGGCAAAAACAGCAATTACAGGCTGGGCCTCCGGTTAATAGGTTAGTCCCAAAAGTAATATAAAAGTGGAAAATAAAGCCCAATACAGTCCAAAACAATAGATAATATAGCATGGAGCAATCAAAAATTATAGATACATTGGAGACGTATCAGGCATCCCTAAGCTTAATTCCTGCTCGTCCTCGAGTAGGTAAATGATAAAAAGAGAATTTTTGATGCGGAGTGCTACTTGGCATAATTTCAATGTAATTCTTCTTAATTGTGGTATGAATATTCAGATCCTAAAGATTCAAGACAAAAGTTCATATTGACATAAAAATAATAATACTTCAAGCATACTAACTAAGCAAATATGTCTTCTCAAGATAACATGGCCAAAGAAAGTTATCCTACAAAATCATATAGTCCGGCTATGCTCTATCTTCACCACACAAAGTATTTAAATCATGCACAACCCCGATGACAAGCCAAGCAATTGTTTCATACTTTTGACATTTTCAAAACTTTTTTCAATCTTCACGCAATACATGAGCGTGAGCCATGGATATAACACTATATGTGGAATAGAATGGTGGTTTTGGAGAAGACAAAAAGAGGGAAGATAGTGTCACATCAAATAGGCGTATCAACGGGCTATGGAGATGCCCATCAATTGATATCAATGTGAGTGAGTAGGGATTGCCATGCAACGGATGCACTAGAGCTATAAGTATATGAAAGCTCAACAAAAGAAACTAAGTGGGTGTGCATCCAACTCGCTTGCTCATGAAGACCTAGGGCAATTTGAGGAAGCCCATCATTGGAATATACAAGCCAAGTTCTATAATGAAAAATTCCCACTAGTATATGAAAGTGACAAAACGAGAGACTCCCTATCATGAAGATCATGGTGCTAATTTGAAGCACAAGTGTGGTAAAAGGATAGTAACATTGTCCCTTCTCTCTTTTTCTCTCATTTTTTATTGGGCCTTTTCTTTTTTTTATGGCCTGTTTTCTTTTTTTTATTTTTCGTCCGGAGTCTCATCCCGACTTATGGGGGAATCATAGTCTCCATCATCCTTTCCTCACTTGGGACAATGCTCTAAAAATGATGATCATCACACTTTTATTTTTCTTACAAGTCAACAATTACAACTCGATACTTAGAACAAAATATGACTCTATATGTGTGCCTCCGGCGGTGTACCGGGATACGCAATGATTCATAAGTGACATGTATGAAAGAATTATGAATGGTGGCTTTGCCACAAATACGATGTCAACTAAATGATCATGCTAAGCAATATGACAATGATGGAGCGTGTCATAACAAACGGAACGGTGGAAAGTTGCATGGCAATATATCTCCGAATGGCTATGGAAATGCCATGATAGGTAGGTATGGTGGCTGTTTTGAGGAAGGTTTAAGGTGGGTGTATGATACCGGCGAAAAGTGCACGGTATTAGAAAGGCTAGCAATGGTGGAAGTGTGAGAAAAGTGCGTATAATCCATGGACTCAACATTAGTCATAAAGAACTCATATACTTATTGCAAAAATCTAGAAGTTATCAAAGCAAAGTATTACGCGCATGCTCCTAGGGGGATAGATTGATAGGAAAAGACCATCGCTCGTCTCCCCGACCGCCACTCATAAGGAAGACAATCAATAAATAAATCATGCTCCGACTTCATCACATAACGGTTCACCATACGTGCATGCTACGGGAATCACAAACTTTAACACAAGTATTCCTCAAATTCACAACTACTCAACTAGCATGACTCTAATATTATCACCTCCATATCTCAAAACAATTATCAAGCATCAAACTTTTCTTAGTATTCAACACACTCAAAAGAAAGTTTTACAAATCTTGAATACCAAGCATATTATTATTAAGCAAATTACCATGCTATTTAAGAGTCTCAAAATAATCTAAGTGAAGCATGAGAGATCAAAAGTTTCTTTAAAACAAATCCACCACCATGCTCTAAAAGATATAAGTGAAGTACTAGAGCAAAACCATAAAGCTGAAAAGATATAAGTGAAGCACATAGAGCAAAACTATCAAGCTCAAAAGATATAAGTGAAGCACATAGAGTATTCTAACAAATTCCAATTCATGTATGGCTCTCTCAAAAGGTGTGTACAGCAAGGATGATTGTGGTAAACTAACAAGAAAAAGACGCAAATAATACAAGACGCTCCAAGCAAAACACATATCATGTGGTGAATAAAAATATAGCTCCAAGTAAAGTTACCGATGGAAGTGGATTTAAAGAGGGATGCCTTCCTGGCATCCCCAAGCTTTGACTTTTGGTGTCCTTGGATTATCTTGGTGGTGCCATGTGCATCCCCAAGCTTAGGCTCTTTCAACTCCTTGTTCCATAATCCATCAAAAAAATTCACCCAAAACTTGAAAACTTCACAATACAAAACTCAACAGAAATCTCGTGAGCTTCGTTAGCGAAAGAAAACAAAAGACCACTTCAAGGTACTGTAATGAACTCATTCTTTATTTATATTGGTGTGAAACCTACTGTATTCCAACTTCTCTATGGATCATAAACTATTTTACTATCCATAGATTCATCAAAATAAGCAAACAACACACGAAAAACAGAATCTGTCAAAAACAGAATCTGTCAAAAACAGAACAGTCTGTAGTAATCTGTAACTAACGAAAACTTATGGAACTCCAAAAATTAAGCCAAAATAGGAAGACCTAGGCAATTTGTTTATTTATCAGAAGCAATTGGAATCACTATTTTATCACCTTCTGGTGATTTTTAACAATTGTTTTCGTGAACTGAAAGTTTCTGGAAATTACAGCAAGATCAAATAACTATTATCCAAGAAGATCCTATAGGTTTAACTTGGCCCAAACACTAATTAAAACATTAAACCACATCTAAACAGAAGGTAGATGGATTATTTATTCCTAAACAGAAACAAAAACAAAAAACTAAAAATAAAATTGGGTTGCCTCCCAACAAGCGCTATCGTTTAACGCCCCTAGCTAGGCATAAAAGCAAGGATAGATCTAAGTGGTGCCGTAGTAATAAGATAGATCGGTGAAACTCATTTCGTATTCTCTACGTTTGGCAGCAAATTTTCTTTGAGGCAAGCAAAAGTAATCAAAAGGGCTAAATTTAATAGGTAAAAATCCCCAAGATCAATTTTAGGAGGTATAGGTTCCTCTTCGCCCTTCAGATTGCACAACCAATTCATCATTATAAGCATTCTTTTGACAGAACCTTGTGAGCCTATACTCAAGAGAGCATCCTAGATCATTATTTCGAATAGCCAAATCATCATTAAGTTCCAAGATTCTATCAATTAAAATATTGGTAGGCACCTTTTTCTAAGGTTTTCATTGAAAGCAACATAGTCGAGAGATTGAAAACGCATTATTTCTTCTTGATCAAAGAGGATAGATTCTATGGGAGGACGGCAGCGTCCACCCTATAATGCACAAAGATTTCTTTGGCCTCTTTTATTATGAATCTGAATTCATGAGCCAAAAAGATAGTAGCGGCACGCTTAACAGAGGAGTGTTCAATATTAGAAAATTCTAGGAAAATTCTTTGTATAGAAGGGTGCGTATGCATAAATTGCCTTTCAAGTTCAACGATAAGCATGGCAATAGCGTCCGCAAGACTACTAGTTCTATGGAGAATAGAACCGCCCATAGAGGGCAAAGCACCGACACAAGTAAAGAAATCTTGAATAACTCCTTTTCCAATAATATTACCACTACCGATTCGAAATCCGTTTGTATGATAGGTAGGGGATTCTTCAGCAGGAGTTTCAGAATTTTCCATGTTATTATTATTGTCCATATCGGCAATAATTTCCCCAATTTCAGACATAACGACAAGCAAGCAAGGAAAAGGCAAGCGGAAAAGAGACGAGGAGATTGGGAAAGAGAGGGCGAATAAAACGGCAAGGGTGAAGTGGGGGAGAGGAAAACGAGAGGCAAATGGCAAATAATGTAATGCGGGAGATAAGGGATTGTGATGGGTACTTGGTATGTTGACTTGTGTGTAGACTCCCGGGCAACGGCGCCAGAAATCCTTCTAGCTACGTCTTGAGCTTGCGTTGGTTTTCCCCGAAGAGGAGAGGATGATGCAGCAGATTAGCGTAAGTATTTCCCTCAGTTTTTGAGAACCAAGGTATCAATCCAGTAGGAAGCCACGCGCGAGTCCCTCGTACCTACACAAAGCAAATAGCTCCTCGCAACCAACGCAAATAGGGGTTGTTAATCCCTTCACGGTCACTTACGAGAGTGAGATCTGATAGAGATGATAGATAATATTTTTGGTATTTTTGGTATAAAGATGCAAAAGTAAAATAAAAGGCAAAGTAAAGAGTAAAGCAATAATAAAGCGTAGGAAGATTAATATGATGAAAAATAGACCCGGGCCATAGATTTCACTAGTGGCTTCTCTCAAGAGCATAGGTATTTTACGGTGGGTGAACAATTCTTGTTGAGCAATTGGCGAATTGAGCATAGTTATGAGAGTATCTAGGTATGATCATGTATATAGGCATCACGTCCAAACAAGTAGACCGACTCACCTGCTGCATCTACTACTATTACTCCACTCATCGACCGCTATCCGGCATGCATCTAGAGTATTAAGTTAATGAAAACAGAGTAACGCTTAAGCAAGATGACATGATGTAGAGGAATAAATTCATGCAATATGATAAATACCCCATCTTGTTATCCTCGATGGCAACAATACAATACGTGCCTTGCTGCCCCTCATCACATCGGGAAAGGACACCGCAAGATTGAACCCAAAGCTAAACACTTCTCCCATTACAAGAACTACCAATCTAGTTGGCCAAACCAAGCGGATAATTCAAGAGACTTGTAAAGATAACTCAATCATACATAAAAGAATTCAGAAAAGATTCAAATATTGCTCATAGATAATCTTGATCATAAACCCACAATTCATCAATCTCAACAAACACACCGCAAAAAGAAGATTACATCGAATAGATCTCCACGAGAGAGGGGAGAACATTGTATTGAGATCCAAAAAGAGAGAAGAAGCCATCTAGCTACTAACTATGGACCCAAAGGTCTGAAGTAAACTACTCACACTTCATCGGAGAGGCTATGATGTTGATGTAGAAGCCCTCCGTGGTGGAATCCACTTCCGTGAACTCGGAACAGGCCCCAAGATGGGATCTCGTGGATACGAGAAAGTTGCGGCGGTGGAATTAGGTTTTGCTCCGTGTCTGATCGGCGAGTGCGTGAGGTATATAGGAGGAAGAAGTACGTCTGTTGAGCCTCGAGGGGCCCACGAGGTAAGGGGGGCGCGCCCCTAGGGGGGGCGCCCTCCACCCTCGTGGCCGCCTCGGAGCTTTCTTGATGGAGGGTCCAAGTCTCCTGGGTCTTATCCAATGAGAAAATCACGTTCCCGAAGATTTCATTCCGTTTGGACTCCGTTTGATATTTCGTTTCTTCGAAACACTGAAATAGGCAAAAAACAACAATTCTGGGCTGGGCCTCCGGTTAATAGGTTAGTCCCAAAAGTAATATAAAAGTGGAAAATAAAGCCCAATATAGTACAAAACAATAGATAATATAGCATGGAGCAATCAAAAATTATAGATACGTTGGAGACGTATCACGCGCCTCGTCACGATGCGCCGCGGGTTGCGGGAATGAGCCGAGCCGATGTCTAAATTATTGCCACGCACGACGGGTATATGAAAGGTCACGCGGGAGTTGAAACATTTTTCTGTAGTGGACTCTTTGGCCGAAGCTTGTTCGCTTCGTCTCCCTCTGTTGCTTCACCTCCCATCGCAGCCTGTTCGCCTCCTTCTCCTGTGCCTATATAAGAGAGGTCACTCCTGCTGCGACTATATTCCCCATCCCAACTTGCGGTGTGCACCGCAGGTCGGGACAGTAGGACTCCGTAACCGCACCTTTTGAGTCCTATACGGGAGAAGGGTGATAAGGTTTTTTGGGGAGGCGCTCAGTAGCGACCATCGACTTCTTAAATCGCGACGCCCCGGACTCCGACGACTACTTCCCGACGACGTCTTCTTCCCGGCGTCGACAACCTCCTCGGCGACATGGCTGGCGAGACACCGACCCCAAGACCGTGCACCTCGCTCCTGCCCGTGACGCGTTCTCATACTCTTCCTGTTAGAGGTTACATCACAACTTCTTGCTCTAAGTATACATTCTAGATGTGTTCGGTTCTAGTTCATATATGCAGATGCTATTTACCTTCTCTCTATCAAATTACATTACTTGTTTTATCTCTGCTATATTACTCATGCTTTATTTAATATTTCTATTCATAAAATCATTCGGTAAATTGCTCATATTTCCAACAATCCAAAGACCTTATTATAGGCAATTTACCCCGAGTGGTTTTGCTCCTTCCATGAAACCTCCTATGTTTGAGGGTATCCACTATAAGAGGTGGCGCGTGAGAGTAGTCTTATGGTTTCAAACCATGAGTTGCTATGACGCCACTCTTGGCAAACCTGAAGGAGAGCTTGATGCTCAACAGGCACAAGCTTTTCAAAAAACGGATACTCTGCTTAAGGCTGCTCTCTTAAGTGTTCTTGGTGAGAACATAGTTGATGCTTGTGCATTAATTGATAATGGAAAAGATATGTGGGATGCACTCGAGGCCAAGTTTGGGGTCTCGGATGCTGGCACTGAGCTATACATCATGGAGTAATTCTATGATTCTGGGATGGTGAAGAGCGCTTTCCGTGGTTGAGCAAGCTCATGAGATACGATCATTTGCTAGAGAACTTGAGCACTTGATTTGTATGCTACGGACAAGTTTGTTGCCGAAGGTATCATCACTAAGCTTCCTCCTTCGTGGAGGAACTTTGCTACCTTCTTGAAGCATAAGAGCGAGGAGTTTTCCGTCTGGATCTCATTGGCACTCTTGATGTGGAAGAAAAGGCGAGAGCAAAGGACACACGTGCTCGAGGTATTGAGGGAGGGTCTAGTGCCAATCTGGTACAGAAGAAGAACTTCTAGCCCCACAAGTTCAAGAGCAAGGGCAAGTTTGATGGTAAAGAAAAGTTTGATGGGGAGAACAAGGCTGTGCAACACACGAACTTCTAGAAGAAGAATGACAAGAAGAAAGTTGTTTGTCATGTGTGTGGGGATCCTGATCATTGGGCTCCTAGTTGCCCTAATTGCTTGGGAAAGGCGGCAAGACCGCTAATGTTGTCATTGGAGACACTGGCATGAAGGATGCCGGGTATGGTATATTTCCCACTATTCTTTCAGTATGTCATTCTCCTGATTGGTTGATTGACACGGGTGCTAATGTGCATGTATGCGGTGATATTTCCATGTTTTCGTCTTATCGGACCAGCAGGGACTTCAATCGTCTTGATGGGCAATAGTTCAAGTGCTTACATTCATGGTGTTGGCATGGTCAATCTGAAGTTTACTTCATGGAAGATCGTCATTTGAAGAACGTGCATTATGTCCCCTCCGTCAATAAAAATCTTGTTAGCGGATCTCTTACGTGCGGAGATGGCTACAAGCTTGTCTTTGAGTCGAATAAATTTGTAATATCCAAGTATGGAACCTTTGTTGGTAAAGGCTATGAGTCGAGGCCTATTTCGTTTATCCTTATCAGACGTTTGCAATAAAGTTGTTAATCATATTTGCAACAATAGTGAATCAAATGTGTGGCATTCACGTCTTTGTCTTGTTAATTTTTGTTGCATGTCACGACTAGCCGAATTGAACTTAATCCCTAGTTTCACCACTGTCAAGGGATCTAAGTGTAAAGTTTGTGTGCAAGCTGAGGAACCTCGTAAGTCTCACATGACTGCGGAAACAAGAAATCTTGCTCCACTAGAGCTCATACATTCAGATCTTTGTGAAATGAATGGTGTTTTGACAAAAGGTGGAAAGAAATATTTCATGACTTTTGTAAGTGCATCTAGTGCCACCCCTAGTTGGTTTTGGAGTATTGATGACAAATGTGGTTGAGGGACTAATGCGTTTGTGAGAATTGCAGGATAACGCAGGTAGTGTCCCTCATTGATTTGGTTTACCTACGGAGATGACCCTAAAATGTATGAAGACATTGAAGACAATGGTGGTATGTGAAGATATTCACATTGAAGACTATGACATGAGAAGACATCGAGTGAAGACTATGGGCCTTGAAAAGCGTCGTTTAAGCTATTTCCTTTTCTTCTTTGTTGAGTCATAGAAACCACCGTCTTTGTTAAGTGGGGTCCAAGTGATCATAGTCGAGAATGGTAGTGATGCTCAACCCAAATCCTATGTCTTGACGAAGACAATGAGAGCAAAACTTATCTAGAGTCTGGATGAGTCGACTTTGCTTGTAGCCCAAGTAAAGTTGCCGTGTGTGTTTGAAATCTGACCGTTGGAACACGTGTCGGTTCCTTAGTGACCAGGTCATTTCGGACATAACAGGTCGGGTTGCCTAGTGGCTATAAATAGCCCACCCCTACACCATAAATTGGTGGCTGCTCGAGTTAGTGCACGGCTTTTGTCGGTTTGAGAGCAACCCACCTCGAAGCCTTTGAGAGAGAAATCCTTCTGCGATGACAAAGCCCAAACACCCGAGCCAAAGAGTGTTAGGCATCATGAAGTCTTTCTTATGCAGTGTGACCTGAAGACTTATTACACTTGAGGACCGTGAATCCTCCAGCGGAGTTAGGTGTCGCGTTACGAGCATCCAAGAGTCATTGTGGATTGCTTAGGGTGAGCCTTGATGTGAAGGTTCGAAGTCTACCTTGAAGACTTACCAGAGTGATTGGGCGAGGACTGTGTGTCCTTAGCTCAAGGGAATAAGGTGAAGACGCGGTCTTACGAGTTGAATCTCAGCCTCCCTAACCGGATGTCACAGTTGTCCACGGCAAGCTGGGAACTGGTCCAACAAATCCTGTTTCTTCAACAAGTGACTGGTTCTATCCTCTCCCTCTCTTTACTTTGAGTTAGTCTTCGTGAAGTCATTGCTTATATGCCTTATATGTTTGACTTCATTGCCTGACTACTATCGTTGTTTGGCTTCATACTATCTTCCATCTTGATCCTTACTACCTAGCTGCTATTAGTCTTGTACTTTCACGTTATTGCATACTTGACTATGGTTTGTTTATTGTAGTTTACCTTCCGCTGCATATCAATTAGGTCATTTCAATTGTTTGTCTTTGAAACATCCGTGTTTTGAGGACTTTGTTAAAATCGCCTATTCACCCCCCTCTAGTCGATAACTAGCACTTTCAATTGGTATCAGAGCAAAGGTACTCCCTTGTTACGTGTGATTCAGTTTAACCACACAGTTTTAACTATATCGATTGCAGGATTGAGGAACTTATCTTGTCCCACCTTTGGCGGTCATGAGTATCCCGATGGAAGGCCATGATGAAGAAAGCGACTCATGGCAATGGATAGCGAAGCGTGGACCGTCACGAGAGATTGGCGTCAGCGATCTATGCAAGATGGTAGGGCCGATGACATTCACAAGTACACTCTCTTGAACCTTCTACTGCGAAGGATGTCATACGCTCTCATACATCCCAAAATCAGTTCAGGAATGTTATGCACCTCAATCACGCGAAGCTAATCTGGGACCGGCTTTCTGAGGTCTAAGCAGGTCATCGTACTCGTCATGATCCTTGGTTTGAGGACTACAAGGAGTCTCTCAAAGATATGACTTTTGCACCTAAACCGCCATCATCTTCACCATGCCTCATGGCAAGGGGTGATAAGGTAACTGAATGCTACCTCTCTGAATCTAGCGATGACGAATCAGGTGATGAATTTGACCCCAGTTATGTCAAGCTTGCTTCCCTTGCCGCTAAACAACAAAGAGTCTTGGAAAAGGTTTAAGGCATGCTTAGTAAGAGCCATGATATGTTGGGTAAAGAAATGGATCAGTTAAAAGCTTTGGCTGATAGTCTTCAGAGACTTCATTCCGAGTTTGATGCCCTTCAAGATCAACATAATGCTCTCTTGTCTGATCATGAGAAGCTTTCTTCTGAATGTCTTCAAAGAAAGCTAGACCTTGAAATGATAAGAGTGAATTATGAAAATCTTCAGAAGGAGTGCGATTCATATCTTGCTCAACAAATCAGCGTTACACAGAAAGAACTTGAACCACCATGTCTAAAATGCATTGAGCGTGATAACGCTACCTACTGCTTGCTGAATGTTCCATCTTTGCTCTTTGTTGCATTGTCTTCAACTCTTGATGTGGTAACTAACCCCTCTGCGGAGGATACCACTACTATCGCCGATGAAAATGCTAGGTTGAAGACATTGCTTGAAGCGAGGATGTATAAAAGTGCGAAGGGCATCGGACACTTTGCGATGTCCTCAAAAGCAGATTCTGAACCGAAACCCCTAGGAAAGAGGGTGTTGGGTTAGAGAGGAAAATGAATGTTGATGGTTCCCTCTTTGGAAGCTTTGGCGGTATCCCAAAACCACATGGGTTCTTTGCCAAAAGGACCTTCAGTGGATCCATCCACCTTATCTGAATTTACCTCGCTAACCCTATTATCATTGATGAATCTTTTGATGCAAACTATAAGCTGTTCAAGAATCGGA
Organism: Aegilops bicornis; assembly: GCA_021605145.1. Taxonomy (NCBI): domain Eukaryota; kingdom Viridiplantae; phylum Streptophyta; class Magnoliopsida; order Poales; family Poaceae; genus Aegilops; species Aegilops bicornis. The sequence goes on from JAHIAL010000068.1 coordinate 123,134, forward strand.
ATGGTGAAGTGTTTGCCGTATATTGGTACTAATCGCGGGAATGGACCTCCTATGAAGAAGATCTGGGTTCCCAAAAGCTGTCTTGAAAAATCTTCCCGTGAATGTCATCATGACACCCCACAGGAAGAAGACAAACCCAGACCAAAGTCATCATATGGTCCAAAGGCTTCATCTGAACAGAGGACTCACCTGATTCACCCTAACGCCATTTTTTTGCAGGGAATCCTTACTCATATTTATGTATATGAGTGTGTGTCTTCAAACCGCTATGTTCATAAAACTAAGAACTTTACGCTTATTCATATGAGTATCATTCATCTCCTGCAAGGCTATTTGCTAGGGCTCCAAAGCCGAAGTTCTCGGATGCTGCACTTAGACTCATTGCTTCTAAGCCACTCCACGAAGATGTGGGTGGTTAAGAAGAATTAACTCTCTTTTTTGCAGAAAGGGTCTCCATTGAAAATCAAAGGCGTCGATGTCATTCTTTGGGGACCTAAAACAACTTGTAAGGCACAAGATCAAATGTCCAAATGGTCTCACTATGTATTTTGTTCTGAATCGATTGCCATTCATCCTATTAGTCCTAATCTTGATTTAAGCTTCAATAATCCACTTGCACATCAAATGTTTATGCTTCACAATGCTCTTGGTGAAGCCTATCCCCTAATCGCATCTTGTAGGGTATGACACCACATGCTTCGTAATGGATTATGGACGGTGGATGCACTAATCATATGGATGATGATCGAAGTCTTCTCATGGACTCAACCTTACGTCCATCGGACAAGAGTCACATCACATTTGCTTAATAATCGATAAAAAGCAAGGTATTGGGTCTAGGTAGAGTTGCAATCTCAAGGGATCAACACATGGATAAAGTGATGCTTGTTGAATCCCTTGGTTTCAACTTGATGTACATCTCAATGCTTTGTGACTTGAACATGATTGTGATATTCGGAAAATATCGTTGCCTTGTACTAATGGAATCGACAAGTCTCTAGTCTTTGAAGGATATAGAAAAGATGATCTATGCATGGTAGATTTTTCAAATTTGGACCACGACTTGCCGTATGTCTTCTTACAAAAGCTTGAGAATCTTTGGCTCGGCATCGGAGGCTGGGGCATCTTGGCATGAGGAACTTACACACTTTCGCCAAGAAGAAGCATGTCATAGGCATCAAGATGTCAAGTTCAAGAAGGATCATTTTGTGTGGTGCTGCGAAGTGGAAAGATGACTAGGGCAAAGCACCCTCGAAGACAATCATGACGACATCTCAACCCTTTGAGCTGTTACACATGGACTTATTTGGCCCTACTCACTACTCTACCTTCACAACAACTGCTTGTCTCTATGGCTTCGTCATTGTTGATGACTACTCAAGATAAACATGGGTGCACATAATTCTCTACAAGTCTGAAGTACAAGATGTCTTCAGACGCTTATAAATCGAGCAATGAACAATTATGGCGTCAAGATCAAGCACATCGAAGTGACAACGCACCTGAATTCAAGAACACCGGACTTGATCTCTATTTGGATACAATGGGAATCACTCATGAGTTTTACTGCTCCATACACACCTCGGCCAAAATGGCATCGTGGAGCGAAAGAAGCAACCCTCATTGAGATGGCTCGAACAATGCTCGACGAGTACAAGACACCAAGAAAGTTACGGCACAAAGCCATTGATACGACTTGTCACGTCATCAACCGTGGTTTATATCCATAAGCTTCTGAACAAAAGCGTCCTATGAGCTCCTTCTTGTCAAGAAGCCAACTGTCGGCTACTTGAGTGTTTGGGGCTAAGTGCTGGATTAAGGATCCCCATCACAAGTCAAAATTTGAACCCAAAGCTCACGAAGGCTTCATGCTCGATTCTGGAAAGGACTCGCACTCCCTACGTAGTCTTCAACCTCTATCTCTACAAAATCGTTGAAGCGATTGGGACGTGCGATTTGATGAAACCAATGGTTCACAAAGAGAGCTGCTGCCAACGCACTAGATGAAGCTTCACCCAAATGAATCTATCAAGCTAATAGGAAGCGGGTGAAATCATGCCTTCAAGCACAGCACGAAGAGGAACTTATCATTTCTGCACCTAACCAACTCAAGACAATGCTCACCTGAAGACAATCCTTCCAATGATGACGGTGATCGGCCAAGAGCAAAGTCTTCGCCCGATTCATCCTCGAGTTGCAAATGAAGTACAGATTGAGAAGATAATCGATAGCATCAATGCACCTGGTCCGCTTACTCGCTCAAGAGCAACACAGCTAAGCAAATTTCAGCAGGCACTTTTCTTTTGTGTCAATATCGTAACCCAAGAAAGTTGCTTTGAAGCCTTTATGGAACCGAGAATGGATACAAGCTATGCAAGAAGAACTTCAACAGTTCAAGCTAAATAATGTTTGGGAACTTGTCAAGCGTCCTGACCCTCGGAAGGATAACATTATTGGCACCAAATGGATATATCGAAACAAGCAAGATGAGCATGGTCAAGTCGTCAAAAACAAAGCACGGCTTGTGGCTCAAGGATACACTCAAGTTGAAGGAATTGACTTGATGAAACATTTGCTCTGTAGCTAGGCTTGAAGCCATTCGCATACTACTAGCCTATGCTAACCACCACAACATCTTGCTATATCAAATGGATGTGAAGAGTGCATTTCTCAACGGCAAGATTGAAGAAGAAGTATATGTCGCTCAACCACACGGCTTTGAAGATCCAAAACATCTTGATATGGTGTACAAGCTAAATAAGGCCTTTGTATGGCCTCAAACAAGCTCCTCGCTACCGGTATGATACAATCAAAGACTTCACGAAGAGCAAAGGCTTCAAACCTGGATCCCTTGATCCCACACTCTTCATGAAGACATATGATGGTGAACTGTTTGTATGCCAAATATATGTGGATGACATTATCTTCGGCTGCACCAACTAGAAGTACAGTGATGAATTTGCATGCATGATGCAAGAACAATATCAGATGTCCATGATGGGAGAGCTCAAGTTCTTCCTTGGTCTTCAAATTCGTCATCATTTTCTCAGGGATCATGTCATGAAGAAAGATATTGACATCATTCACGTCAACACTGAAGAGCAACTGGCAGATATCTTCACGAAGCCCTTGGATGAGAAAAGGTTTTGCAAGTTATGGTGTGAGCTGAATATTTTGGAATCCTCAAATGTCCTGTGATCAAGCACACATCCTAACACTTATGCATGTTGATGACTTAGATGCGCAACACACGAAGTAACGTATATCTTCAATAAATGAAGACTTACATTACGAGTGTGAATACATTAACATGGAATTTGACTTCGAGCGCCCACGATAATTGTGCTTGCCGTATGCGGGTCTAATATTTCCTATACGATTGGGTAACGCCACCACCAAATTTCTTTGTTTTAAGTGTTTCACTCATGGCGTTATTTACGCAATATCTTCGCATTTGATTTGTCTTCAACTTCAACTTATTATCCTGATTTTCTTCACTATGTTGATTTGGTTCTTGGTCGATATATATATATATATATATATATATATATATATATATATATATATATATATATATATATATATAGTTACATCCTCTACAACATTCACTTATAGCTATGTCTTCAAGTTGAATCTTGAACTAAGTGAATGTGATCGGACCCCAAATCTCTCTATGCTTCCCTCATCTCAAACTCTATCTGTCCAAATCATATGCATTCTATTGAAACTGTCGAATGTCTTCTTTGCGTCCTTGTCAGCAGAAGACACAGAGATAAACTTTAAGACTGTTTTAAATGATTCATCCATTCTGTTGAAATCCAGAGAAGCCGGAACGACCATCCGACAAACCTGGCGTGCGTGGGAATGTGGGACATCTCATTGCATGTTGCATGCTTGCCACGTGTCCCTCGGGATGTGAACCGCCAGGCACTGCGTAATTGCGCTTATTTGTCGCACACACTGCTTATAAATACATGTCCCTGCAGTAAAGAAACTCTTCTTCCACCTCTCCACCTTGTCAAAACCCTAAGCGCCACCGCTTAGCTCTCGGCACGACGCCGGCGACGAAGCGCTTAGCTGCCGCGACTTCTCCGACGCCGTCCTCACGCCGGCCGCGAACATCGTCATCTCCGCCGCCGCCGTAGGTGTCCTCCGTCGCCAAGTTAGGGCACGGTGGACTGAACTGCTCGGCTTCCTCTTCTTCCCCGCTCTAGCGGTTAAATGAGTGGTAAATATAACTCCATTTTTACCATCTTTTTGATCTTCAAGATTCATCCTACTCGCCAAAATTGGTTTCTTCCCATACTATGTTAGATCTATTCGTGCGCATCTCAGACGCTTTGCCTAGTATATTCACTTAAGCTTCACAACTAGTTAGATTCCTCACTTGTACTTATTCACGGATTCGTACAAATCTGGAACCAACTCCCCAAGATAAGTGAATGTCTTCGCATCATGAGGTCAATGTCTTCAAACTGATTTATCTTCAAAATCTTACGAGAATGCATATGACCTCTTCCCTTCCCTCGCATCTCTAATCTTTATCACGGTACATGTCCGTGGGAGAATCCCTTGGTTCTCATAGTCTGCATTTGTTTGCAGAATTCTTGCAGCACCAACTTAATTCTCCGAAGCAGTTCTGTCATCCAAAGAACACAAGCCCTTGAAGCCTCACGAACGTATTGAAGCCATTCAGTTTGAAATTCATGGCTACGAGACAAATCAATCGGGAAGGAAGCGGCGAGACAATGTCATGGGGAAACCTCAAAGGATCTCGCTGATGACCTCACGTAACTTTACAATACAGATCCTGAGGAGTCTTATGCTCGGTATAGAAGACACGAATCCAATGGATCTCGACGCTATTGGGCTGAAAAATGGTTCAAGTACAAGTTCGTCACCAAGGAATATGCTTGAGAAGAGTGCCATCAAAAGCCCTTGGGGTGATATTCTCTTCAGGCCTTCCACCCAAGAACGGGGCTGAAGCTATTGCACAAGGTTTCTATCCTTGTATGGTCCGTGGACCTCGGCACGAGAATGCCGACCCAACGTCATTGCTCGTGTCGTGGCGATAATCTCTTCAAAGCGCAACTTCCAAAGACGCAATGGCTTACGCAAAAGGAAAACAAGAAGTCATTGGGATTAGACTTCAACCACTGGTCCCTCTTGCTCCCCGTCTTGGCCAGCTCACGTGACGCCGAACCCCAATGTCATCGGTCCCTTTTCAAACCTTGATGGCCTCATCTCTTACATCTTGGTCCAAGGTGCCAAAGTGGATCACTCTGATGACGATGCTGATTCTGATGAAATCCCAGCTCCTGCTCCTGCTCCAAAGCCGCAGAAGCAAAAGAAAGTCAAGGCTTCAAAGTCAGCTGCTCCTCCAAAAGCTTCACGTGTGAAGCCACTGGCTACTGCACCTCCTGAAGCCGGTGTCGCGATCGAAAATCAATCTCGTGATCTCAAGAAGACGGAGAAGAAAAAGAAAATTGTCAAGAGCACCTTGAATTGACCTCGACTCCTGCTGCCATTTTGCGCGAAGAGCACATTGATCTGGCCCAAAGGATGAAGATCTTGCGAGATGATGCTCTTGAGCAACTTATCAAGAGCAAAGAAGAAGCGAAATCTTCAACAATTTGCCTCTTTTGATGTGGCAATCATCCATCACTTCATTGATGAGTGGTTTGACACTCCAAACATCGCCTTTGAAGATCTGCAACTTCCAATTGGCCTCAGCGTCTCCTTCAATGGAGCCATTGCATCTGAGCTAGCTCTTGCTCAGCGGATTGTTGAACTGAAGCACAAGATTGACTATGAGAAGGCTCAGTTCAAGAAGCATATGGCCAAGCTCAGCGTGCAAGATGTCAAAAACTTCAAGGTCATGCTGCACGACCTCAAGGAAACCTTTCTCAAGAAGCGTGAAGAAGCCAAAGGCTCTCGCGGCCTTGTAGAAACTCTGGTGACAAGTGTGTGCTTGCCTACAATGAAATTTGAGAAGTGCAAAGCACTTGGCCGTCCTGGCATTGACCCCAGAATGGCTGCAAAGAAAAAGAAGTCTTCAACTAACCAAGCTGCACCTTCCAGGCAGGAAGAGTCCCGCATAGTCTTCCCAAGCAGCATGGCTGGCTCGAAGCCAAAGGTCCGGTCGGCAACCGCTTGAGCAAGGAAGAAAACGAGGGCTGCCGAGGCTGAAGCCAGAAAAAGGAAACATCCTGAAGCCTCTGATACTGCTCCCTCCAAGAAGAAGCTCAAGACCAAGAAGAATCGGGCTGCTCCTGTAGAGCCCTTGGTTGTTGAACCCATTTCTATGGTTCGCCCGGACTCTGCTCTCCAAGAACAACGGATGATAGTTCATGAGCCTACTCCCACAGAGGCTCATGAAGTCAAGACATTCAATGATTGACCCCATCATCTTTGAAGACATTGGTCCTCAAGACAATGTTGAAGATGATGAAGTCCTTCCTCAGATCGAACCAAACCTGGTATCATCGCCTGTTCTCATGAACAGCGAACTCATTAGCATTGGTCGTCCTCTGACGCCAATTGCTCAGGATGCATCGTGGGCTGATCACCCACAGCAACAAGAAGACTCCCCTAGTACTCCCCAACAACAAGTCACTCCCCAAAAAACAAGATGAAGAGGAAGACTTTGAGGCCCAACGTAACTCCATCTCCAAAGGCGTCGCCCGACATTCCGCAGCCATAAAGGACAAAGGCCTCAAGCCCCTCTTTCGAAGCTGCTCCAGAAGGAGAAGTGCACCACCAACCTGCTTTGCCGTCAAGTGTTTTCGTAAGCCACTCCAACCGTGAATGTCTCTCGAAGTGCGAAGCTAAAAGTGCTGAAGACAATCCGGTGCATCGACCCGATGAACCCCTAAGAAGAAGCGGATCGTGTCCCTACACCCCTGTCATTGAAGAAGTTATTCCAGATATTAACGCGTTGACCGACCCTCCAAATTTTCTCAAGTGGAGGTTGAAAACATTGAGGCTGCCACCACCAACACCAATGAAGCCAACGGCGTTGTCATGGCTGAAGCGAATGTGGAGCCTGCACCAACTGCTCATGAAGCCGATGAAGCACATGCTCCTGAAGTCAATGAGGCTAACGTGCCTGAAGCCAATGAGGCAACTGCCCCTGAAGCGCCTATTGTGCAGCCTGAAGCCTCAGTTGTAGCCACTGCTCCTGTTCCGCCACCAAGGCCTCATACAATTGAGCAAGCATACAACTATGGTCACTTAATCACCGTCCAGATGGCACATTACGGTCCCTCCGCTTCATGCCTCTGGTCCCCAATTCGACTATCACATTGTGCATAGGCCTCAGGTCCAGAAACCAAAGCCAAGACTGCCAAGGTTCCCAGGCACTGCCACATCTACTGGGTCGTTAAATGCCAATGGCTTCAAGGCCCACAACACTTTCTTTGACAGAGCAAAGAACCCCTATACAAGGCCAAGGATATCATCCGATAAACGCTTCGAGTTATCAACAACGGCTATTACTCCTATGTTACGTGATGATCAAGGTCGCATTTTCCCTCATATGCGCCTCGACACTGAAGCCATTGCCGGACTGCCGTGCTTAGAAGAAGCACTTGATTTCTTTCGTGATGTAGGTCTGCTTGGTTTCGTAACAGACAAAGAGCACTGGAATGAAGAACTTGTGCTTCAATTCTATGCTACCCTCCACATCCGTGGCTACTACAGAGACAGGAAGACATGGGTTCTCGAGTGGATGACAGGAAATGTTCATCATGAAGCCAAAGCTCTTGACATAATTGAGCTCACAGGCCTACCCACTCCCAGAGAGATGTTTGAACCTGGATGTCAACTCCATCGCGATGCGTTGGAGAGCATATTTCATAAACCAGAACCCGACATGAGTCAAATGTTGAGTATGATGAAGCCAACGCCACATGACGACGAATACCCTCAAAGACTTCTTTGTTGATGACCTTGAGTATCGCCTCGTACAATATATCACATCATCAAGCGAACTCTATGGCTACCAAAGGGCATTCATCGTCTGCAAAACTGGAAGGAGCAATGAAGACATTGGTCTTCTACATCCTCAATGGCATCAGCTTCAACACGCAAGAATTCTTCATCCGACAATTGGCTGCATCTGGATCTGACCTCTTTGGACTGAAATTCTATGCTCCATGGGTCATGCGCCTCATCAAGCAACACTCTGCCATCAACTATCAACCATCTGCCGCAATCATGTGATCTTCCTACCCAGGAGGTTGATATGTACTGTTGAAGCCATATACCACGAACACGGCAAAACGCCTCTTTGTCGCCGTAATGCTTTGAACATCAAAGCTTCACTCAGCCTATGGAAGGAGTCCAAGCTGTCACGCGTGTCTATCCGATGGCTGGAAATATTCGTCTGCCTCATCTTGCATCAACTGAAGCCACTGGCAGCACGATTGGCCAAAGACCTCGGAAGCGCTCTCGAGTCCTCAATGATCGAGAACTTCTTGTGGCGCTGCATCAAAAGCAAGATAAGCATCACTACTGGCTCAAGCATCAAATGCAAAGACTCTTGGTGGATGTCAATCACATTCAAACCTTGCCACCAAGAATGCTTTTGTCACTCCACGAGACACATAGGCGCTCATGGAAGAGTTTGACTCGCTCGATCTTGAAGCAGATCTTCAAGACGATGGCTTCCTTTGAACGCTTCAAGTTTGACTCCACTCCTCCACGGAATGCAGTCCCTACGATTTAACTCCATCTCTTGAAGACTCGACTATTCTTCCTCCGCGGCAATCGTCAATGCCAGAGTGATCGATGATGAAGCCGATGCAACTTCACCGCCTACTTACGCACACATCGACCTTTGCACCAAGCTCGTCTGCACTGCCACCCAACAACGACAACCCTGTTGCATCATCTACTTCTGAAGAGGACGAGTAGATGCTCTATGTCTTCAAACATTTTTGGTCATTACTGACAAAAGGGGGAGAAGCATATGAGTTGATAGTCTTCAAGCGGGTTCATAAGGCGGTTGCACTATATTTTGCCTAGTGGTTACAACTCTCGCTTTTGATACATTTGGTTCTTTGAGTTGTAACACTTAACCTCGATGGTCGCCGCCACTTATTTGCCTTACTACAAATGCGATGATAAAATTCCGCATGTGCGATTTATAACTTCCGCACTTAGATCATTCTCGCAGACGTCCATTTTCATTATGCTTGTCATTCTCTTAGTTATATCTTTTCATGCATGATGAATTATCTTCATAAGTTGAAGAGGATCTCCACAAGTTCAACCTGCCATGTGCATTTGCTTTCCAAAATCAAACTACTTATATGCACACCTTCGTGAGAGCCTTTGCCTCTTACGAAGACAATTCCCTATCCTTTACAATTTCACATATTTTATCCCGTTGAAAACTTCAACGGTTTGTCATCAATCACCAAAAGGGGGAGATTGTAAGTGCATCTAGTGCCACCCCTAGTTGGTTTTGGAGTATTGACGACAAATGTGGTTGAGGACTAATCGTTTGTGAGAATTGCAGGATAACGCAGGTAGTGTCCCTCATTGGTTCGGTTTACCTACCGGAGATGACCCCTAAAATGTATGAAGACATTGAAGACAATGGTGGTATGTGAAGATATTCACATTGAAGACTATGACATGAGAAGACATCGAGTGAAGACTATGGAGCGCCAAGACTACGTCGTTTCATTTGTTTCCCTTTTCTTCTTTGTTGAGTCATAGGAACCACCGTCTCTTTGTTAAGTGGGGTCCAAGTGATCATAGTCGAATGGTAGTGATGCTCAACCCAAATCCTATGTCTTGAGCCGAAGACAATGAGAGCAAAACTTATCTAGAAATTTGGATGAGTCAGCTTTGCTTGTAGCCCAAGTAAAAGTTACGTGTGTGTTTGAAATCGACCGTTGGAACACGTGTCAGTTCCTTAGTGACCAGGGTCATTTCGGACATAACAGGTCGGGTTGCCTAGTGGCTATAAATAGCCCACCCCTACACCATAAATTGGTGGCTGCTCAGAGTTAGTGCACGGCTTTTGTCGTTTGAGAGCAACCCACCTCGAAGCCTTTGAGAGAGAGAAATCCTTGCGAGGATAAAGCCCAAACACCCAGAGCCAAAGAGTGTTAGGCATCACTGAAATCTTTCTTGTCTGTGTGACCTGAAGACTTATTACACTTGAGGACTGTGAATCCTCCAGCCGGTTAGGCGTCGCGTTCTGAGCATCCAAGAGTCATTGTGGATTGCCGGTGAACGCAATCATGTGAAGGTTCTAAGTCTACCTTGAAGACTTACCAGAGTGATTGGGCGAGGACTGTGTGTCCCTTAGCTCAAGGGAATAAGGTGAAGACGCTGGTCTTACAGGTTGAATCCCAGCCTCCCTAACCGGATGTCTGATTGTCACAAAGAATCGAACTGGTCCAACAAATCCTGTGTCTTCAACAAGTGACTGGTTCTATCCCTTCCCTTCTTTACTTTGAGTTAGTCTTCGTGAAGTCATTAACTTATTGCCACATAAGCAAGTTTGCTAAGTTGGAGTCGGTGTTACTGCTGAAGTTACTCCCACTGTGGCTAGTCTGATACTAGCTAGTCGTCTATGATATACTAGCTACCTCACTAAGAGCATGCATGGTTAATAATACAGCCAAAGGGTCGACTATAAGAAGTTGACATGTCATATAAGCCAACCTCTTAGCGGGTATGTACAATAAAAAGTTTTATATACGTACTAGTTTATCAATAGTTGGCCCACCTTACATCCTCACAATGCAAAGTGTCTTGGGTCTCCTGTTGCAGCTGGCTCTACTAACCAAGAGCCCGCTTCTCTTCTCTTTCCTCGAACTAATAAGCACATATATATTATTCTATTCCTTATAGCCAGACTACCCACAGTGGGAGTAACATAGGTACCGGTAGTAACATCACACATATCTAGATAAAATAGATGATGTGGCAAGCAATAAATGAAGAAATGGAGGAAAGTGGATATGTGTGATGTTACTACCTATGTTACTCCCACTGTGAGACTACCCATAGTGGGAGTAACATAGGTAGTAACATCACACATATCTAGATAAAGTAGATGATGTGGCAAGCAATAAATGAAGAAAGAGAGGAAAGTAGTAAAATAGCTAGTTACTAGTAGTATGAGTAACGTCACATGTACATATCAAGGCAAGATGTGTCTATAGCCTAATAAATGAAGTGTTGCATGTTACCACACATATATGTTACTCCCCACTGTAGAGGTAGTAACATAGACTAGTGTAACACATGGGCATGTTACTAGTCTATGTTACTACCCATTGTGGCTAGTCTGAGTAACATCACACATCTCAAGGCAAGATGAGTCTATAGCCTAATAAATGAAGCGTTGCATGTTACTACACATATGTTACTCCCCACTATAGAGGTAGTAACATAGACTAGTAACATTCTATGTTACTACCCATTGTGGCTAGCTAGTCTTAGGCTAGCCATAGTGGGGGTAACATAAGTAGTATCATGCACTTGGGACTCGCAAACATGTTTATGTGGCAGGCAATCAAGGAAGAGAGAGATGGTTATAGTAACATAGGTAGATAACGTAACATAATAAATGTGATGCTACTATGTGTCATGCATGGCAATAAATGAGACCACCTATGATACTAATCTAAGATACTATGCACTATAGAGGTAGTAACATAAACTAGTAACATATGCATGTTACTAGTCTAAGTTACTCCCCACTATGACCAGCCTTATGTCACTCTATTGTGTACTTACTTGCTCTAATTAATAATGCATAGTGTCGGTGTCAAAACCGGCGGATCTCGGGTAGGGGGTCCCGAACTGTGCGTCTAGGCGGATGGTAACAGGAGACAAGGGACACAATGTTTTTACCCAGGTTCGGGCCCTCTCGATGGAGGTAAAACCCTACTCGCTTGATTAATATTGATAATATGGGTAGTACAAGAGTAGATCTACCACGAGATCAAGGAGGCTAAACCCTAGAAGCTAGCCTATGGTATGATTGTTGATGTTGAAGTTGTTGTCCTATGGACTAAAAACCCTCCGGTTTATATAGACACCGGATAGGTTAGGGTTACACGTAGTCGGTTACAATGGTAGGAGATCTACATATCCGTGTCGCCAAGCTTGCCTTCCACGCCAAGGAAAGTCCCATCCGGACACGGGACGAAGTCTTCAATCTTGTATCTTCATAATCTTGGAGTCCGGCCGTGGCGATAGTCCCGCTATCTGGACACCCCTAGTCCGGACTCCTCGGTAGCCCCGAACCGAGGCTTCAATGACGATGAGTCCGTAGCGTTGATTGTCTTCGGCATTGCGAGGCGGGTTCTTCTCCAAATTCCATATACTTGTCAAATAGTGTCTCGGCTCTTGATAAATGCTGCGCTCTTGGCTTCTACGCCCAATAATGGCAATCTTCCACGTGTTTGAATGAATGCGAACAGCCAGGTATTTTACAATTACCCCCTAGCCGCCAAGAAATGAGCCGCCCATAAAAGGGCAAGGATCTAGATCTGAGTCACACCATCTCCCCTTTGCAAGCTTTCATCGAGGCGCCTCGACCCAAGTCCATTCCATCATGGATAAATGACGCTGCTCCTCTTCTCGCGCTCCCAGCCCTCGGCCAGAAATTGGGAGAGATGCCCAGGTCCGCATAACGAGCTAGTTATACTCCAAACCAAGGGATTTCTCCCCCCAGCCTTCTTGGTTCCGGTTCGAGCCGGACTTGCCACCTACAAGGGCGGAAAGGAAGTGGAGAGCGTCCCCGATCCCTCTAAAGGAGAGCGGGTGTGCTTCATCTCTTATTTAGTAAGAGGCCTCGGATTTCCCATCCATCCGTTTCTCTGGGGGCTCTTGGAGTTCTACGGCCTCCAATTGCACCATCTTACTCCTGCCTCCATCCACACGCCAGCGGGCTTTGTGGCCCTCTATGAACTATTCTTGGGCGTTGAGGCTCACTTTGGATTGTGGAAGAGAATATTCTGCCTAGTACCCCGTTCTCATGAGGGGTCAATATATCAAGTGGGCGGAGCCGAGCTATGGCGCATCGCCGGGACGGGATACCTGTTCGGAACCCCAAAGAAGGCGTCCGAAGACTGGCCTTGAATGGTTTTACATGGAGGACGTCCGCTGCGGATCCTGTTCGGATCGGCCTTCCGGAGTTCAACAATGCTCCTCTCAAGAAGCGCCTAATTTGGCGCCCTCGGAGCCCCCCGGAGAGAAGATGACCCGGGGCGTCTGCTATTTGATGAGCCGAATAAGGTTCTTGGCTCATGCCGGATTGACCATGCCAGTCATGGCAATCTGCATTATGAGGAGTGCAGCCGCTTCAATACAAGAGGCCACCCCATGTGGGACTTCAGCGGGGAGGGCGATGCCACCCGCCATGGCCGCATAAGGGCCGGAATCGGTCACCGAACTGGTGAAGACCTTATCTGCCATGTATAAAGGAGAGGAGGAGGATTTCCTCCATCTCAACCTTGAAGGAGTTTTCTTGAGTAATCCTCGGCCGGGTAAGCAAACATCTTTGTGATCTGTCCGATCCATGTTCCCGTAGTTAAATATCTCATTCCATGGTTTTTTTGCGGAGACTGCGCCGGATCAGGAGAAGATACACATCCGCCGCCTCCACAACCCGAGGATCTGGAACGGTCCCTCGATCCGACCTCCGAAGAGGATACGGATATAAAGGTGGAGTTGATCGATGGGGTATTCTACCAACTTAGCGTCGACAACGCGTTGGTCGCCATTACGGCGGATTACCCCGGAATATTTCCAGCCTCACAAGTAAAGGAGACCGAGATCCCAAAATCCTGATAACGACCCATCCATGCTTTATTTTTGATCACCGTATACCAATGGTGTTTCGCAGGGCACCTTGAGGCAGAAGCCGAGCTGCATGTGGCTGGCCAACAAAAGGGCAAAGGCGACCCTCAGAAAGTTAAAAAAGTGCGGTCCGGACCGAAACTCCGCCGCAGCGGTACGGCATGTCACCATACTCCCAGGATTGATTCCTGGAAGGCGTACTAACGCCGATATCCTTTTCAGGAAAAAGAGCGCTCGCCGGACTGAGTCCGGAGAGGTTGCCGATCGAACCTTCGCCGGACAGGCTTCAAAGCCGGGTCCGGAGGCTGAGGCGAGCACGAGACGTCGTCGGATGTTCCTCCGGCGAGAGGATGCCGACAGGTTGTCCGCCACCAACTCCGAGGTGGAGAGCGCTTTGAACCATAGGCGCCACCGGACAGTTCTTCGCTGACGTGTTTCTCCAGAGGCCTTGAATGCCTTTGAGTCAGAGATGCGCACCTCCGTGCCGCTCAAGATGGACTAGCGAGCCACGGAGCAGTATGTGAAGGACATACGGGTAAGTAATTTTGACAGTTATATATGCCAAGTAGCCCCAAGACTTAAAATAGTTAGAATAACTGATTTAAGGATCATTTGTTATCTTGAGGATCTTACAAAAAGAATACCGATCGTCCCAGGAGCTGAAAGAGTGCAAAGCCCAACTTGAGGTCGCACTAGCCGCTGCAGGGGGAGCTACAGAGACCCCCGCTGGTAATATATGCTTCAAAAGATAAATAATTTAGGAAGTGCGGCGTGTGTGTAAAGCTGACAAAAACATTGCAGATGGCGACGGATCGATCCGGACAAGCAACAGCTCTTCGCCCGATTAAAGGCTGGCGAGGCGTGCTTACAAAGTGCGGCGGGAGAAGAATAACCTCCAAGACGCCAACACCAAGCTGGGTGAGGAATCAAGGGCGTTAGGTGCCCGGTTATCCGACTCCAGAAGGAGAATCGGCGGCTTCGTCAGCGGCATTTTCGATAAGTGCTTGAGCGAACTTTGAAAGAGTTCGGCGAGGAAGGCGACTAACATAAACATGTATGTAGGTTTGCTCACAGGTCGTCCTGAGGAGGAGATGCCCAATTCTTTGGGTGATCTCCTTCCCGAATTGCGTCAGCTGCACGAACGAGTCCGGCAGGTGATGAAAGGCATCGGCCAAGCCTTGTGGCCATCTATCTCCCTGCCCGAAGGCATTGGGGAGCTGGCGGGCGGCTTCAAAGGGCACGCGGCGCTTCCGGCTATGGAAGATATCGGCCTGCCGTCAAAGGCGCCGAGGAGGCCTGGGCCATGGTGAAGACACGGTACACGGTGACCCAAACCACATGGCCGAGGTCGGACTGTGGGGCCCGATGGGATGGAGATCCCTGTAAGCTTAGTGTACGGCCAAGTAGAATTGGCCGCCAAGTATTCCCAGCAAGATTGTAAATTAGATAGCCTATTAGATGGCATTGAGGAGGAATACAATGACTCGAATTGACTATGTAAAAATATGACATGAAAGAAATGTCTTCTAGCCGGATTGTAGATCGTTTGTCACAGCGGACCTTTTAAGCTTCAACCTCCGGACCCAATAGTCGGAGTGTGTCCGAATACCCTCGTGGTTATATAAGAACCGTGGTATGCATGGAGACAAAGGCGTGGGGTCATTGTTGCTGTATCGGACAAAGTGCCCAACTAGTTATGCGATATTACATGGGTAGTAAGAAGCATCTTCCAGGAGAATAGTTCCGTTAAGGGTTCCTTTTTTTGGGGTGCATGCCCTAAAGTGCATGTCAAAGCTGCTATGAAAGCGAGAAAATCATCTGGGGCAGATGGGTAAAAAGTTAAAAATCATCTTTCAGTTCACCGACCAATATTCCCTTAAGAACGCTAGCTTTCGGCTTCACCCGGTCTGAGGTACACATCCGGGCCGACCCGGCAAGAATAATCGCAGAGGTGCTCCTTTACCACCTAGCCGAACAATCGGGAACGTAGGGGTAAGCACAGGAGCCGAACAACCCAGCTTGGCCAAAACTTAAGTCATATCGATGCATATAATGGCGAATAAAAGGTACATGCGGAAGTTTAAGACATGTGCTGGGCATGAAGCCCGTATAAATAAACTTATGTTAAAGAAGCCCCCAGGTATAATGAGTGCGGAAAAGCGCAAACGAACCTCTAAAGGCTACAAGAAGGAGAAGGAGGAAGGAGAGAAATAAAAGGCAGCAAAAAAACAAAAATAAAGAATGCGGACGGAGGAAGGAGACGAACTTGAATTCCGGCACTTAGGCGTAGAATCTTCGTAGACGGGCTGCGTTCCTTGGGTTCGGCTCAAGTCGGTTATCCGATGCGTTTACGTGACGGTATGCTCCGCGGTCGGGACCTGGTCGATGATGAAGGGACCTTCCCATTTGGGCTTGAGTTTGTCCTTTTTCTTGTCCGTGAGCGTAGAACTAGTTCGCCAACGTTATAAGCTTTGGCCCGTACTTCCCTGTTTTGATATCTTCGAGCCTCTTTGTTGATAGAATGCGGAGCGAGCTTTTGCAACGCGTCGCTCCTCCTCCAATGCGTCCAAACTGTCCTGCCGATCGATTTGACTTCTCTTTCTTCATACATGCGCACTCGAGGTGAGTCATGAATTATGTCATGAGGCAAGACTGCCTCTGCGCCGTACCATAAAAAATGGTGTGAATCCGGTAGTCGCGATTTGGCGTGGTCCGCAGCCCCTAGAGTACTGGTCGAGCTCCTCAATCCAAAGGCGTGTTAGATTCCTTGAGGGACCGCACTAGTCCGGGTTTAATGCCGCTCATGATTAGACCGTTTGCCCGTTCGACTTGACCATTAGTTTGAGGGTGATAGACTGCGCGTAATCGAGCTTGATGCCCATGTTTTGCACCATAGTTTGACCTCATCGGCTGTGAAGTTGGTGCCATTATCGGTGATGATCTTGTGGGGAACACCGTAACGGTGTACTACCCACGATATGAGGTCTATCACTGGTCCGGATTCGGCCGTTTTAACGAGCTTGGCCTCTATCCATTTGGTGAATTTATCTACCATGACCAATAGGTATTTCTGCCATGGGTTCCTCCCTTGAGGGGTCCAACCATGTCAAGCCCCTGCATCATGACGGCCAGGTGATGGGTATAGTCTTAAGGGCGGTGGGTGGCATGTGGCTTTGGTTAGCAAAAAGCTGGCAACCGACGCATCGTTGGACTAAGTCCTGCGCATCTGCCCGGGCCGTCGGCCAATAAAATCCTGTGCGGAAGGCCTTGCCTACAAGGGCCCGGGCTGCGGCGTGGTGCCCACCCAGTCCGGCATGAATTTCAGCCAGGAGGGTTCGCCCTTCCTCTTCGAAGATACACCTTTGAAGGACTCCGGTAGTGCTTTTCTTATAAAGCTCTCCTCATGGACTTTATAGGCTTTAGAACGCCCGTACTATGCAGCGAGCCTCATTTTGGTCTTGGGAGTTCCTGCCTAGTTAGGTAGGCTAGGAATGGTTCGATCCACGGGCAATAACCGCCATTATTTCGTGAGCAGAGGGTGTTATCTCGAGGCGAGCCTCCGGTTGTGTCGAGTGTTCGGCATCAGGCGGTGCGGTTGGGTCCGGATTATTATTGCGGACTCCCCTTCCCATAGTACGGATGGCTTGAACAACCGTTCCAAAAGATATTGGGTGGGGCGGCATCGGCGTTTTTGCGCCGATGCGTGCTAATATATCCGCCGCTTGGTTGTTATCCGGGCTATATGATGAAATTGAGCCCTTGAACCGTCTTGACATTTTAGGACCGCATTGCGTTATGCTGCCATTTTCGGATCTTTGGCGTCAAAGTCTCCGTTTATTTGAGATATTGCGAGGTTTGAATCCCGGGCACCTCTAGGCGTTGAATGCCCATGGAGACTGCCATCCGGGAGGCCGTGCGAAGGGCCTCGTGATTCGGCCTTATTTGTTGGAGTCCATATACATTATCCCGAAGGGCGTATTGGACCGTGTCCCCGGTTGGGGGACGTCGGGACGATACTGACCCCGAGCCAGCCAACATTTTGGAGCCGTCAAAGTGCATGATCCAATTGGAGTATGCGCCCGTACTCTTTAGGGAGTTCGGCTTGATCCATTCGACCTGAAATCGGCCAAAACCTGCGACTTAATAGCTCGTCGTGGCTTATAAGTTATGTCGAATGGAAGGAGCTCTATGTCCCATTTAGCAATCCGGCCCGTCGGCGTCGCGGTTGTTTATAATGTCGTTGAGAGGTACTTGAGGCTACCGTTATCGAACACTCTTGAAAGTAGTGTCGCAGCTTCTGGGATGCCATGAACACCGCATATGCTATCTTTTGATAGTGTGGGTACCGGGACTTGCATGGAGTTAGGACAGTGGACACATAATAAACCGGTTTTTGAACAAGGAACCGGTGTCCGTCCGTTTCTCGTTCGACAACGAGCACCGCGCTGACAACTTGATGTGTTGCGGCGATATATAATAGCATTGGTTCATTTACGTTGGGAGCGACCAGGACCGGATTTGTTGCCAAGATGGCTTTTATTTCTTGAGTCCGGCCGTGGCGTGCATCCATCCACTCAAAGTGTTGGTGCTTGGCGGAGGAGGCGGTAAAGAGGTAATGCCTTTTCTCCTAAGCGGGAGATAAAGCGGCTTAGAGCCGCTACACATCCCGTCAATTTTTGTATTTGTTTGAGGTCTTTTGGAATATCCAATTGTGTGAGCTCGAATCTTGGCTGGGTTTGCTTCAATTCCTCTACGGACACAATGAAGCCCAGGAGCTTTCGGTGGAACACCGAAGACGCATTTTTCGGATTGAGCTTGATGTCATATTTTCAAGATTGTCGAATGTGAGCCTCAAGTCGTCTACTAGAGTTTCGGCGTGTTTGGTTTTGGCGACCACGTCATCTACATATGCTTACACCGTTTTGCCGATCTGGTTGGCGGACATGTCCGAATCATGCGCTGATATGTTGCTGGCCGGCGTTTTTTGAGCCCAAAGGGCATTGTGTTGAAGCGAGCGGGCCATATGGAGTGATGAATGCTTTGTTGCAGCTTGGTGCAGCTCCGCCATATTGATTTGGTGGTAGCGAGTATGCGTCGAGGAAGCACAATGAGTCGTGTCCTGCTGTGGCGTCAATGATTTGATCAATTCACGGGAGGGGGAAGGGATCCTTTGGGCAAGCCTTATTGAGGTCTTTGAAATCAACACATAGGCGCCAGGATTTATCCTTCTTTGGTACCATCACCAGGTTCGCTAGCCAGTCCGGATGTTTTATATCTCTGATGAATGCGCCTCCAAAAGTTTGGCTAGCTCCTCTCCCATGGCCTATCTCTTGGGTTCGGAAAAGCGCCGAAGAGCCTGTTTGACTGGCTTGAATCCTTTTAGGATATTTAGGCGGTGCTCGGCCGGTGACGTGGGATTCTGGCATATTTGAAGGGTGCCGAGCAAAGATGTCCCGATTTTCTTGTAGAAATTTTAAGTGAGTCTGGCGTCTACATCGGGGTTTAATTGTGCCCGATGGAGGCCGTCTTTGCGAGTCCGTTGGGTGGACTTGGAATTTGACTATTTCATCCGCTGGTTTGAAAGAAGTGGACTTGGATCTTTTATCAAGTATCACATCGTCCCTGTTCACCGTGGAGCGCATCGCGGTGAGTTCCTCGGCCGCTAGGGCTTCGGATAGTGCCTCAAGGGCTAGTGCGACTGTCTTATTTTTGGCGCGGAGCGCTATGCTCGGATCACTAGCGAGAGTGATGATTCCGTTCGGACCGGGCATTTTAAGCTTCATGTACCCGTAATGGGGTATAGCTTGAAAAATTATGAATGCCTCTCGTCCTAATATCGCATGATATCCCATTTGTTGAATGGGGCCACTTGAAATGTGACCTCCTCGGACTGTAATTGTCCGTGAGCCGAATACTACATCCAGCGTGATTTTTCTTGTGCAGCATGCTTCCTGGCTGGGGATTATTCCTCTAAAGGTTGTGCTGCTTCACTCAATGCGGTTCCAGTCTATTTCCATCTTTCGGAGAGTTTCCTCATAGATGAGGTTTAGTCCGCTGCCGCCATCCATGAGTACCTTAGTAAGGCGAAAGCCGTCTACTATCGGGTTGAGAACCAATGCGGCTGGTGCCGGGCAGTTCGAATTTAGGTTAAATCCTTGGCATTGAAGGTAATAGCCGTGTCACTCCATGGATTCATTGTTGCTACTTGGTAGACTTGACAAGGTTGCGGAGTTGTCGTTTTCGCATGTTATTTGATGCGAAAGTCTCAAGATCATTAAGACCATACTTTGGTGTTCTTTGGGCTGGGATTACGAAGCTAGAAGCTCTTCGCCACTTTTGGCCACCTGCCGTAGTATCCAACATGCTCGAAGGCTATGAGTTGGAGCGGCGCCCTCTGTGCTATGAATTTTGCAGGTCCGTTTAGCCAACCCTCGATGCGATTCCATTACCCTTTAGGGGTTTTGGTTTTTGGTATTCAACCCGGTGCTTGATAATGATGCACCCTTTTGTTCCGGACTAGGGATGTATTGGGCGGATTATCCCAAAATTTACTTTCGGTTTTCGAGCGCTCTCCATTGCACAGTATTTTTGTACTATGGTCACCAAGTCAGCAAAGCGTGTGATTTCCATTGACGACTTATGGCGTTTAGGATTCCCTTGTCCGTGCAATTATTGCAAAAATTGGGATTGCGTCCTCCTCTCGGCGATCCTTTATCCTGTTCATAACCAGGAGGAATCGCCCGATAATGATGTCTTTGTTTCAGCTGGCTCTTGCCAAATTCGAGAGAGGTCGCCAATGTTTGGGTGGGCGGGTGGCACTAAATCCGGAACCCTGTCCAATTTAGGACTCAAGGGCCGAGAAGTTTCCGAACTCGGAATTTGGATTTTTGAGTGTAATCCAATGAGTCCGGCCCGCCGCCTGACTTTAGGTTCAGGGCTTGATCAACATCCGTCCCTCCACAGGAATCCGGCATGGAGGGATCGGGAATCCAGACGTAACTAGTCCTTAAGGTAGGGGAAGAATCGCCGCATTTCTCCTCTATCACAGCAACATGATGGATAGCACAGGAGAGTTGATCTCTCTTAGATCGGTTTTAGGCCCGATCCGGTTGTAATCTGTGGTGACTCCCGGAATGCGGCGTCACGATCCAAGAGCTCGTTTATGGAGGAGAGCTTCGATCGGATCTAACTGTTCGGCAAGTTCCGAACTAACATGAAGATTGGATTCGATGACTCGAGAGGTCATCGTCGGTAGCGGCAATGACGAACTAGCGGTCATGAGAAAACCGCCAAGCCGAAGAGTCGACCCGATGGCCAAGGCTTCTTTGGCGAAGGTGTCGTCTTTAAAGACGGCGAGGCATCCCACCGACGGCGACGGCAGAGGAACTCTCAATGAAAGCACCAATGTCGATTGTCAAAACCGGCGGATCTCGTAGGGGTCCCGAACTGTGCGTCTAGGCGGATGGTAACAGGAGACAAGGGACACAATGTTTTTACCGAGTTCGGGCCCTCTCGATGGAGGTAAAACCCTACTCACCTTGATTAATATTGATGATATGGGTAGTCCAAGTGTAGATCTACCACGAGATCAAGGAGGCTAAACCCTAGAAGCTAGCCTATGGTATGTTGTTGATGTTGAAGTTGTTGTCCTACGGACTAAAAACCCTCCGGTTTATATAGACACCGGATAGGTTAGGGTTACACAGAGTCGGTTACAATGGTAGGAGATCTACATATCCGTATCGCCAAGCTTGCCTTCCACGCCAAGGAAAGTCCCATCCGGACACGGGACGAAGTCTTCAATCTTGTATCTTCATAATCTTGGAGTCCGGCCGTGACGATAGTCCGGCTATCCGGACACCCCCTAGTCCGGGACTCCCTCACATAGTATCATAGAGTAGCTAGTATCATATGTAGTACTTTATTTATATTAATTGTCATGCATGACACATAGCATAACATTTATTATGATACGGTTTCATGATATGATACTTAACCCTCTCTTTCTTCATTTAATTAATTCTATGACAACTCTTCAAAATTACCTAGTTGGCATGCATGATACTAGCTATGATACCCCCCTTACTATCAGCCTAGCAAAGGTGTACAGATCATTTGTGCATCACTTTATGAGTTTTCATCCATTTGTTCGAGAAGCGGGGAGAAGTTTCAAACATTTCGTCATGAGGTGCGACCTTGGCGTGAAGCCTAGTTGGTATTTTAATTACAGAAAATTCAGATGGAGTTCGGACATCATCAAAATCGATGTGTGCCTGTGGCGTGCTCTCACGACCCCGTGGAAAAAAATTGGTAAAGTTTGGCACAAGTTTTGATGACCGCTCCTTCCAAACCGGAGCATCTCACATGAAGGATCATGGTTTTCCAAAAGGAGACATGTGAATTCAAACTCCTGTGGCCGGTGACTTCAACATTTGGCCTCATAAAAATTTCCACGGTACGCAATCACCACTATACCACGGGTTTGATTTTCTAGCGCATTTCAGGTATCTTTGGCTATATTTAAGACATTTTTTGATATTAACGTGCATTTTGTGCATAAAAATAAAATTACAACCGGAACTGCATGTGCTGCCGAAAGGGATGAGGATCGCTGTTCAACCTGGGAGCATCCAACGATGCATACGTACGATACGTGGGGTTTGGGTTCTGGCCAATCAGAAAGCACGACTCAGATCGTGGGCGGGGTGGTGGCGGGGTTTGGTCGGCACACGGCTTTCATCAAGGAACCGTGTGCTATTCACAAACCAGATTGCATATTTTTGTTCATACATACTGTAGTGAGATCGATTGAGTGTGCTACCTCTATGATATAATAACAATAATAATAATTATAATAACCAAAAATAGTTCATATTCATTGTTTGAGCTGACAACATATCAAGGTCAACATATTAACGGCTCTTACATAAACAGAAAACCGGGCATAACTCACAAATTCAGTACACGCGACAGTTCTAAATTGAACCAATTAAGTTGCAGGGTAGGCATAAAGACTAGTCTTACAGCTTAATTCCCATGTACATGTGGGAACTGGGATCATTAAGTTGACCCCGAATGAACTTGAGGTTTTTGATGATTTAAACTTCTTCTCTGTTGCACTGGTGCGTGATCCCTTGGCTGGCAACTCATCAAATTCATCGTACTCGTCCTAATCGGCAACATCGTCGACACCCAGTACCCTTCTCTTCCCATGCATCGCTAAATGGTTGTTCTTATGCAAGGGGTCTTCCACAAAGAAAATCCGGGTAGCATCGCTGGCAAGAATGAATGGGTCCGCGTGATATGCCATCGTTGTCCTGTTAACACAGGTCATCCTGTACTCATCAATCCTTACCTGATCAAGAGGGATCCATGCGCACCTGAATAATGCCACCTTAACTTTCACATAGTCAAGCTCCCAAATCTCTTTGATGGTTCCATAGTATACCCTTTTATCAGGTTCATTTACAATCATGCATTCTACTCGAACAGAGCTGTTCTGATATGAGGTCTTCTTATCACGTTCCTCAGTGTAGAACGTGTATCCATTTATGTCATATGCTTGGTACGTCAGCATCGTAGGTGATGGCTTTTGTGCCAACCACGTAGCAATGTCATCGATGGATCCTTGTGCCAAACGATTCTTAAACCATTCGGCGTAGTTCTTAGTGTGCTCCTTCATCTCCACCTCTGATGAAGGCACCATTGGTAAGAATCTTTGGCGTATCTCCGCCAAGTGTTCTTCGGCATAAGCGATGAGAACTGGGCTGTTAAGCAATACCATCAAATGGGCTTTCTCTGCCAATTCTCCGGGTGCAACCATTTGCGTGCTAGCAAGGACTGGCTTACCTTCCAGCCTTCCCTCGTGGCGAGAGAGGGGCAAACCTATAGATCTTTGTTTCATGTATTTGGTGCAAAACTCAACCACCTCCTCCGTGGTATAACCTTGTAGGATGCTTGCCTCTGGATGGTTTCGGTTCCGACAAAAGCGCTTCAGGATTCCCATGAAGGGATACATGTTGCAAAGAAACACAGGACCACAATACTTTATCTCATCGACAAGGTGTACAGTGAGATGGACCATGATATCAAAGAATGACGGTGGGGGAAACATCTCTAGGTTGGACAATATTCTTGCAATATCATTTTGCATATGATCCAAATCTTCAGGATCTACAACTTTCTGCCATAGTTGGTTGAAGAAATCACAGAGGTCAATGAGTGTGTTTCTTATATATTTGTCCTTCAGATTCCTGATGGCCACTGGGAGGGTTTGTGTCAACATTACGTGGCAATCATGTGACTTCATGTGTCCCAACTTCATTTTACCTGAGCTCACATCCACGAGACTTCTAATGTTTGCGGAGTATGAAGAGGGTGTCTTAACTGACAACAATTAGGTGAAGAACTGTGTTGCTTCTTTTGTACTGAAATTGTAACTCTGGCGAGCTTTGATGGATTTGTCATCATCTTCTGCTTCACTCTTGCGTTGTGATTGATCAGCAAGCATATCGAGTCGTGAACCGTCACCATCCTTTCTTTTACCTTTAATCTTGAGCAGAATACCAAGGATGCTTTCACATACGTTCTTCTCTACGTGCATGACATCGATGCGATGGCGTACATGTAGAATCTCCCAAAGAAGGTAATTTCGAACACGATTTCTTCTTAAACACTTGATCCTTGGGTGTTAGTTTCACTGTCAAAGGGTGGTTCTTGCCAAGCACAACATTAAATTTTTTAGCCATGTTGTGGACCATCACCCCTTCATAGGGTCTTGGGGCTGCAACTGCCTCTGCCGTACCATCAAATTCAGCTTTCATCTTTCGGTATGGGTGATTTTTCCGTAAGAACCTACGATGATGCAAATACACTGTTTTGTGCGAGTTGGGAAGTCTTATGCTAGCTGTCCTATCCATGCATGTGATACACCCTACTTCTCCCCTTGTTTTCTGCCCCGATGTGTTGCCTAATGCTGGCATATCTTGAATGGTATGCACCAGCATGGCATGTAGATCGAAAATCTCCTTTCTGTAAGCATCATAACATTTTACAAAGAAGCATCTATCCACACTGTCGGCCGGTTCCTCTACGATGGCTGAAAGTAAATGTCGATGTCATTTCCAGGTTGCTTTGATCCTTGGATAATCATTGACATCATAATGTATTTTTTCTTCATACACAACCAAGGAGCTAGGTTATATATGCATAGAAGCACCGGCCATGTGCTGTGATTGGTGCTCATATGGCCAAAAGGATTCATCCCGTCAGTACACTCCCCGAGCCTTATACGTCTAGGATCCTTGGCAAAATTTTCAAACTTTTTGTCGATTAATTCCCACTCAGCCCCATCTTTCGGGTGCCTCATATACTTATCCGCAGTTCGCTCATCATGATGCCACCGCAACCTCTTTGCCTCTCTAGGGTTTGGAAAAAAACGCCTCAACCTTGGAATTAAAGGCAAGTACCAAACAACCTTGAACAGAACTCCTGTCTTGATCTCGTCGTCCAATTTGTACTTGTCCTTTGCTCTCCTGCGCTTGTATTGTGCATGCTTGCATGTGGGACATGCACGATAATCTTTGTACTCACCACGGTACAATAGACAATCATTCACACAAGCGTGTATCTTCTGTACTTCAAGTTCCAATGGGCAAACAATTTTCTTCGCTTCATTAGTGCTTCCGGGAGCACATTATCTTCGGAAGAATTTGTTTCAAAAGACCTAACATCTCCGTGAAGCCCTTGTTTGATAGACCGTTTCTTTGCTTTTAAATCGAGAAGCGCCAGGTGGCACTCAACCGGAATATTTCTTTTGCAACCTGGATACAATTCTTTCTTGGAGTCCACATCAATGGTTGGCGGATCCTTGTACCCAATCATATGCTTATCTGGGCCCTCAAAATCTGCAATCATAGCAGCAAAATCTGGCATATCAAGACCATCGTCATCTACGTCGACGTCTGGGTTGTCCAGTGGGCGTTTCGGCTTTCCGGTGTTCCATTGGTCGCTTGATGCCTCTGCCCCAATGTTAGATTCAACATCCATGTGACCTTTGATCGGGTTTGGCATCTCGCAGCCCTGGGTATCTTCATCCCTGACCTCCTCTTCATCGTGTCTGGTCCAACGTGTATATCCATCCATGAATCCCTGAGAGACTAAGTGCCACTGGACATCTGCAACTTCATGTGACTCTGTATTAGCACAATCAGTACATGGCACAGGATGTAATCCGCATCACCAATTCTCCTCTTTGTACTTTCAGCCAAATTCATGAACTCTGTCACGCCACTGATAAAATCTGCGGTTTTCCGATTCTTCATCCATCGAGATCGTTCCATCCGCAACACACGAATGGTAATTAAAAACAAAACAACAACATTAATACACAAATTAACTGCTGTCCAAAGATGCGTGCATAAATCACAAGGTTTTATTTTAATAATTACTGAGAGCGCTCCATGTTGTTATCCAGACATGCTATGATAAAAATTAATGGCCAGTCAATTTACATGCAGAGTACGAGTACAACACTACACTTAGGAATTGAATACCTAAATTTAGCCACTCACGAAAAGAATACCTTAATTAATTAGCCGCGCGGTGACCTCCACCCAGCCAGACGGACAAAGCGCGATGCGGCGGCACGCCGAGACAAAGAGGGTCGAGGAGCAAAGCTTAGTCGGCCGCCGCTGAAGTTCGACCTCCACTATCCCGCCATCGACCGCGATGGATGTGCTTGAATCACGCTGCCGCCGACCTCGATGGTTGAGCTCCTCCTATCTCCCGCCGCAGAACAAGGATTGACCTCCTATGACGCCGCCACCGCCCACCGACCGAGGATTGACCTCCTCTCCGGTAGCTGCTGCCTAGGCCGCCGCCGCCATCCCTATATGCAGAGTGGCTGTTTTTTTTACGGATATCCACGGAGCGGCTGTTTACACGGTATCTTATCGTAACTCAATTATATGGACAGGGTAGTACATCACATATGGTTATGTAACGGCAACCGTGTCTAACCTCGTTGTCTTCTCACCACGGTTTGGTGCGGAAATGCGTGTGTGACGTTGTAATACCTAACACAAACGACATGTACAAACAGTGTGCCGTATACAACATATATATAGTGCCATTAGTAGTTCTCGACCGTTAGCTTATCTCCACAGTTTCCCCATTTCCCCCAAATCCCTACATAGCCTCCAAATTCCCTTGCGTGGCGCTGACATTGGGGGAATGCAGACGAGTGGTGCTGATGGTTTCGGTGCGGCTGCTCCTGCTCGTATCGCCACCACTCGCCGTCGAGCACTTGCCTAAGGTCATCAGAAGGCAGGTGTACTATGGATCCGAATCGTCCTGTCAGGTTCCAATCTATCCTGATCTTTTTTACCATGTCCAAAGTATGGCTCCTTGCTGAATCCCTCCTGAATGACACCCCCCAGGAAAGCGATCTGTTGCCGAATCCGGAGCTTGACTCCAGACTCCCGCAACACGAGTTCGACTCCGAGTTTTGCGCCACCGAGAAGTACCAAAAGCTGAGTTGTGTGCACGGGCACACTCCCGCTCGACGTGTATGCACGGAGGGATTCGACATCGGTAGGTGGTTTCTCAATTGCCCCTTAGAGGTTAGTGCTAATTAAGTTCATCATTTTACTTGATTAATGCCACCGCCATCCGAGAATTACTATTTAACATTGGCGGGGATATGAGGCTTGTGCCTTTGTTAATCGGCTGGATGAAGAATGGCATGGCGAGGGCTCAGTGTTATCACCAAGCTCGCGAGAAGATAACGTAAAGATGAAGAAGAAAGCGGCTGATCTGGAATGTACAATCGATGCGATGAAGCAAGAAAGAATCAATCACGAGCAATGTATGAAAGCAAGAGACAAGAAGGAACTAGCATGTGTAGTTGTGGTTGTCGCATTAGCCATGTTCTATGCGCTATTTGCAATGATGATTAGGGGTTTTGTTTGACAGTATTGCTAAAGCACATCTAGATGTGCTCTAAGTAATGCACATCTAGGTCCTACATATGCCATTGATGTTACACGAAGATTAAATGCGAGATATTTTCTTTGTCTTTTTCTTTTCCTTTCTAGTTTGATTATTACCGGCTTTATCAATAAGAAGAGCTCAATGTATTGCTTGCCAACCTGTCCTACTCCGTTAAATGCAGTGCAGTGCATAATCCCAAAACTTCGTTCCTTGTTTTTGTCCTGAAAAAGGAAACTAGCCAAATAGCCAATAGGAGTCTGTGCAACCCCGAATTTGGGCGGTATTTGGGTACAAATAATTACGGTTGATTATATCAGCGGTTAGATAATACGTCGAACCCCGCTTCAATCCCCGCTTCAATTGGCAGTTCCTCTTCTCTGCATACCCCGCTTAAGTGTCCACCATCTTCATCATCCCCGGCAGGCCGTGCTACACACTGGCACACAATCTGCAGCCATTTCGAGCGATAGCGAGGACGACAGTTCGGCCAGCAGTCTAGCGCCCGATGATAGGTCAACATCGGAATCATCCCGCTCGTCTTCCATGAGTCCGGCGTCGAGCCCAGACCTCGATTATATCCGGTTCATGGAAGGGACGCTGCCTCCGGAGTCGTCAGACGACAACCAGATGGACGAGGAGCCGCCGGAGGACGAAGAAGAGGACTGCGATGATGATGAGGAGGAATGGTCGAATGAGGAGGAGGAGGAGGACGACAGCAACGACGATGACGACGGCGGCAGTGATGAAAAGCCAACGGTCAGCGGCAAGAAGCGTCCTCGCCAAGACGATGTCGCGGGGCCATCCAACAAGAACAACAAGAAGAAGAAGGACTAAATTAAGCAGACTGTATATATCTCTGTTTATCCTGTCAATCTCATCACAGACGGTTAGTAATATGTATTCGACAGAGATCTTCTACATTATCGCCAACAGGTTGGTTTGTTGGACTGTGTGCCCTGACAAGCACACAATTCACAAAAAAGACCGTATGGGCTGTCTATAATGATTGCGCACAATTCTGATTACCGACCTGTTTGCCAGGTATCACCCACATCTTGTTACGCCGAATCGTTTGTGTTCACCTCACTCATCGGAAACGGTTCATCGGAGTGAACTATATGCCGTATATCGCACACACCTTGATCTGGCTGCCCATTTCTGTTGTTCTGTCTCATCGCAAACATCTCGTACAGATCAACCGTATGCCTCTCATCACACACGCAACTAAAACCTGAACCGTGTTTGATCTATCATTCATCGCAAACGTTTTGCATCATTTCTGACGGTTTTCATACAGCACCGTTTGCGATTATGGAATCACACACAGTTTCTCGAAGGGTCTCTGATCGTAGTGTCGCGTTAGCAGTATCCTACAGTAGTGTCTGTATCTGCTCCTGCAATAGGTCCGTCACCTAGCGGTGCATCAAGGACATAATTCTTCTTTACAACAATGAGGATAATCCTCAGATCATGGACCTAGTCCGCATCATTGCTACTATCATCTTTCAACATAGTTTTTCTCTAGGAACATATCAAAAATAAGCGAGGGAGCTACATATGAAGCTATTGATCTACAACATAGTTATGCAAATACTATCAGGACTAAGTTCATGATAAATTAAAGTTCAATTAATCATATTACTTAAGAACTCCCACATAGATAGACATCCCTCTAGTCATCTAAATGATCACGTGGTCCATATCAACTAAACCATGTCCGATCATCACGTGAGATGGAGTAGTTTTCAGTGGTGAACATCGCTATGTTGATCATATCTACTATATGATTCATGCTTTCGACCTTTCGGTCTCGGTGTTAGAGGCCATATCTGCATATGCTAGGCTCGTCAAGTTTAACCCGAGTATTCTGCATGTGCAAAACTGGCTTGCACCCGTTGTATGTGAACATAGAGCTTACCAGACCCGATCATCACATGGTTTCTCAGCACGAAGAACTGTCGCTACGGTGCATACTCAGGGAGAACACTTATACCTTGAAATTTTAGTGAGAGATCATCTTATAATGCTACAGCCGTACTAAGCAAAATAAGATGCATAAAGGATAAACATCACATGCAATCAATATAAGTGGTATGATATGGCCATCATCATCTTGTGCCTTTGATCTCCATCTCTAAAGCACCGTCATGATTGATACGTCTCTGTTGTATCTACTTTTCCAAACACTTTTGCCCTTGTTTTGGAATCTAACTTGTATGATTTGAATGGAACTAACCTTGGATGTGTTGTTTTCGGCAGAATTGTCATGATGTTGTTTTATGTGCGAAAACAAAAGTTCTCGGAATGACCTGAAACTCCACGGAATATCTTAGAATAAATAATAAAAATCCTCGCCAAAGATGAAGACCAGGGGCCCACACCACATCCCACGAGGGTAGGCGCGCCCCCTCTGGCGCGCCCCTACCTCGTGGGCCCCTGGACACCTTCGGCGTCAACTCCAACTCTATATATTGGCTTTCGGGAGAAAAAAGTCGAGAGAAGAAATCATCGCTTTTACGATGCGGAGCCGCCCGCCAAGCCCTAATCTCTCTCCCGGAGGAATGATCTGGAGTCCGTTCGGGGCTCCGGAGAGGGGATTAAATCGCCGTCGTCATCATCAACCATCCTCCATCACCAATTTCATGATGCACACCACCGTGCGTGAAGTAATTCCATCGTGGGCATGCTTTGGGCGGTGATGGGTTGGATGAGATTTATCATGTAATCGAGTTAGTTTTGTTAGGGTTTGATCCCTAGTATCCACTATGTTACGAGATTGATGTTGCTATGACTTTGCTATGCTTAATGCTTGTCACTAGGGCCCGAGTGCCATGATTTCAGATCTGAACCTATTATGTTTTCATGAATATATGTGTGTTCTTGATCCTATCTTGCAAGTCTATAGTCACCTACTATGTGTTATGATCCGCAACCCAGTGACAATAATCGGGACCACTCCCGGTGATGACCATAGTCTGAGGAGATCATGTAATCACTATGTGCTAATGCTTTGTTCCGGTTCTCTATTAAAGGAGGCCTTAATATCCCTTAGTTTCCAATAGGACCCGCTGCCACGGGAGGGTAGGACAAAGATGTCATGCAAGTTCTTTTCCATAAGCACGTATGACTATATTGAATACATGCCTACATTACATTGATGAATTGGAGCTAGTTACATGTCACCCTATGTTATAGTATTTACATGACGAACACGCATCCGGCATAATTATCCATCATTGATCCGGTGCCTCTGAGCTTTCCATATCTTGGTTCTCGCTTATTTACTTTTCCGTTACTCTTTATTACAATCACTACAAAAATACCAAAAACATTACTTTTGCTTTGTCTTTCCTTTTGTTACCGTTACCACCACTATCATATTACTTTGCTACTAAACACTTTGCCGCAGATACTAAGTTTCCAGGTGTGGTTGAATTGACAACTCAGCTGCTAATACTTGAGAATATTATTTGGCTCCCCTTGTGTCGAATCAATAAATTTGGGTTGAATACTCTACTCTCGAAAACTGTTGCGATCCTCTATACTTGTGGGTTATCAAGACCTTTTTCTGGCGCCGTTCTTGGTGAGCATAGCTCTATTCTTTGAGTCGCTTGGGATTTATATCTGCTGGACACTATGAAGAACTTGAAAGGCGCTAAGACAAAAATTTATCCCTCAACTACGAGGGGAGGTAAGGAACTGCCATCTAGCTCTGCACTTGATTCACCTTCTGTTATGAGTAAGCTAGCGACACCTAAACCTGTACGCTATTCGTTCCGATATATGGCATGTTATTGATGATGCCATACGCTATGCATGATACTTATGATGAAACTACTTCTATGCTTGATACTCATGCCCCTCGGTGAATTTCTTGATGAACAAATTTCTAGGTCTAGAGAGAGAGAAACTATTAAAGCGATAATATTGATGAAAGTGATGATGAAGATATGCACCTTTATTCCTGAGGGTTATCTTTTTGATATGGAATCTTCTGCAGCTATTTTTGCTTGCCAGGATAGATATGAACTTAAGAGGCTGCAAGTTAAATGGAGTAAAGAATCTCTTAGAGACAGAATGAAACCTGATCCTGCTTTTGCTACTTCACCTACTTGTGTTCCTGATAAGGATTATGTATTTTCTGTTGATCCAGATATAATTACTTTGGTTGAATCTGATCCTTTTTATGGCTATGAATCTGAAACTGTTGTGGCACATCTTACTAAGTTAAATGATATAGCTGCCCTGTTTACTAATGATGAGAGATCGCTCTACTTTTATATTCTCAAAATATTTCCGTTCTCATTAAAGGGTGATGCTAAGATATGGTTTAATTCTCTTGATCCTGGTTGTGTGCGTAGTCCCCAGGATATGATTTATTACTTCTACTAAATATTTCCACCTTAAGAAGCAAGCTGCCTTGAGGAAACATACAACCGTGCAAATTAAAGAAGAGAGTCTCCCACAAGCTTGGGGAGGCTTCTTAAGATTACTTAATGCTTTGCTGATCACCCTCTTAAGAAACCTGAAATACTTGATATCTTTTATAATGGACTAACCGATGCTTCGAGAGATTACACGGATAGTTGTCTTTGGTTCTCTTTTAGGGAAAGAACACCGGATGAAGCTGAAATTTTATTGAATAATATGTTGAAAAATGAAAATAATTGGGCACCTCCGAGCCAGCTCTGAGCCAATTCTTGAGCCTATCCTAAACCAACTCCGAAGAAGAGAGGTGTTCTATTTCTCGATCTGAAGATATGCAAGAGGCAAAGAAATCTATGAAAGAAAAAGGTATTAAAAGGCGAAGATGTTAAGAATTTACCTCCTATTGAAGAAATACATGGTCTTAATTTACCGCCTGTTGAAGAAGTATATGATCTCAATTCCTTATTCACTGAAGAACCTCCTGATCCTGATATCCCGACACACGTAGTAAAGGTAAATTCTCTCTATAGATTTGATGAAGGTGATAATCCTCACTATAAGTCTGCTAGACAATGCTTGGATGAGTTTGATAATTTTATTGTCAAACAAGATAATTTTAATGCCTATTTTGGTAGACAGTTGAAATATGATACCTTTATGATTAAACGCTTGGGTGATTATATGGCTAATATTAGAGGTGAACTTAAACTTGTTAGCAAACATGCTTCTATGATACCACTCAAGTAGAACAAGTACTTAAAGCTCAGAAAGAAGTGCTTGACGAAATGAATAGTAAGAAAAATGATTATGCTGTTAGAGTGGCTACTAGAACTGGTAGAATGACCCAGGAAGCTTTGTATCCTGAAGGCCACCCTAAGAGAATCGAGCAAGATTCTCAGAGAAATAATATTGATATACCTAGTTCTTCTAAAAGGAAGAAAAAGAAAAATGATAGGACTTTGCAAACTTCTAGTGAACCTATTCTTTGAACCACACGAGAATCCAAATGATATCTCTATGTACGATCTTTGAAACACAATCTGTAATGAACATGAACCTAGTGAAAATGTTAGTGATGTTCATGATGATGCTCAACCTAGTAATGATAATGATGTAGAAGTTGAACCTGCTGTTGATCTTGATAACCCACAATCAAAGAATCAATGTTATGATAAAAGAGACTTTGTTGCTAGGAAACATGGTAAAGAAAGGGAACCATGGGTTCAGAAACCCATGCCTTTTTCCTCGAAACCATCCAAGAAAAAGGATGACGAGGATTTTGGCGCTTTCTTTGAAATGATTAGACCTATCTTTTTTGCGTATGCGATTAAGCGATGTGCTCAAAACAAATCCTTATGCTAAGTATATGAAGGATATCATTACCAATAAGAAA
Source organism: Aegilops bicornis (assembly GCA_021605145.1). Classification (NCBI taxonomy): domain Eukaryota; kingdom Viridiplantae; phylum Streptophyta; class Magnoliopsida; order Poales; family Poaceae; genus Aegilops; species Aegilops bicornis. The sequence goes on from JAHIAL010000068.1 coordinate 156,780, forward strand.
GATCTAGGAAGCTGAAATTTCCACCATGCTTGCTAATTATACTTTTAAGGGTGGAATACCAAAGAAACTTGGAGATCCAGAAGTACCTACTATACCATGCTCCATTAAAAGAAATTATGTTAAAACTGCTTTATGTGATCTTGGGGCCGGTGTCAGTGTTATGTCTCTCTCTTTATATCGTAGACTTGACTTGAATAAGTTGACACCTCTCTGAAATATCTTTGCAAATGGCTGATAAATCAAGCTGCTATACACATCGGTATTTGTGAGGATGTGCCTGTTGTGGTTGCAAGCGTTACTATTTTAACGGACTTTGTTATTCTTGATATTCCCGAGGATGATAGTATGTCTATTATTCTTGGAAGACCTTTCCTTAACACTACAGGGGCTGTTATTGAATGCAACAAAGGCAATGTCACTTTTCATGCTAATGGTAATGAGCATACGGTACACTTTCCGAGGAAACAACCTCAAGTTCATAGTATCAACTCTATTGGAAAAATTTCATCGATTATATTTGGAGGTTTTGAATTTCCTCTCCCTACTGTCAAGAAGAAATATGATATACTTATTATTGGGGATATCCATATCCCCGTTGAGGTAACATAGTGTTATTCGAAATTTCTCCGGTCCCATGTCAGTCGGAATGAGTTTGTTAACAAGACTTGATCAACCTTGTTAGTGGATTCTTTCTGATGAGCATGAGATGGATGAAACTAGAAGCACAACCTTCTGTACCCTCTTTATATTTTCTGTTATTTAGTAGAAATAAAGTAAAATAGTATTTTTCTGTCATTTCTGATTTATCCGTGCAATATAAAAATATCCGAAAATAAAAGTCCTCGAGAATGCCATGCCAATTTAATATGATTTTTTCGGGAATATTTGAGGATTCTTGTGCAAAAATTACATGGGAGCTGCCACACAGCCCACGAGGGTGGGCGCACCCTACCCCCTGGCGCGCCCCTACCTCGTGGGCCCACGGTGGCCTCCTCCACTTATCCATGCACCCATCTTCTTCCTCTGCCTCACACAAACCCGAAAAACCAACTCAAGCACGAGTTCCGGCCACTTTTCTTTGTGATTTTCGATCTCCTTGCTCAAAGCACCTCTCGTAAAACTGCTTGGGGAGATTGTTGCTTGGTATGTGACTCCTCCATTGGTCTAATTAGTTTTTGTTCTAGTGCTTTATTCTTTGCAAATTTGTTCTGCATAGGTGACCATGTTCTTGAGCTTGCATGTCAAATTTATATGGTTCCAAGTAGTTCTAATGCTTGATATAGGCTCTAGGCACTTGTAGGAGTAGTTGCTATCAATTTTATTGAAGTTGGTTCACTTTTGTTTGAAGTTACTAAAATTCCAGATTATTTCAGAAATTAATGAAGAGACTTTTGAGGGGCTCGTCGGTAGAAGCTTCGAAGGAAAAACAAAAGGAAGAAGAGCGAAGCCCAAATTTAATTTGCTTGGGACCACGGAGGTCGGTCGTGTGAATGGCCTTGGATGACTTCTTGAGGAGGCCGGGATTTATGAGGATTTCTATTTATTGATTGAGAATCTTTGACCTCACCGACTTCCTCGCGACCAACGTCATCGATATCTCTTACTCACAAATACTTTTGTGCGAACTCCTACTTTTTCCCTAAGAAATCACCTCCAACGATGAGAGTTTCATTTATATGACGTTGTTAAGGAGATGCCATTAGCTGAAATTTGCGAGGTTTGCAAAATACCCTTTGAGGGCACCTTAGATGAACCACACCATAATGAAGTGGAAGCTTTTATTAACACTATCACTATGGGAGAAACCAGGAAGGTTTCTGATGCAAGAATTACTAGCATACATTTTCCTGTTTTACGCTACTTAGCCTTATTTGCTAGTCGTTGCTTGATAGGTCATGAGGCTGTGGAAACCTTAGTGTTCTGATATTATCATTTTGTTCCATGGTTTATACCACAATAACTCTGTTAGTATGGGTGGAATTGTTGCTAGATGGTTAAGTCTGAACCGTACTAAGGGCCCCATCTTTGGAGGCATTTATGCTTCACGCCCTAGCTGAATATTTTGAAATACCTATTAGGCATGAGGAGAAAAGAAGAAACATTGTTGCCCGTGTTTATTTAGATTATAAGAGTATGCTAGCGCATGACTTTCTTGTTAAGAGTCGTGAAGGGAGCTCAAATATAAATTGTACTTTGATAAACATCACCACTGAGACTATTACTTTTGCTGCTCCTTTTTGTTTAACTTGTCTGCAGTTCCTCACATTGTTCCGTGGTAGGCGGCCGTTCAAGCCTATTGGAATCCTGCACCAGCCCGGAACCCGGAACCACAAGATGAGCCTCCTGACAGTCTGTTTATTCTTGGGATCGGAGGTGGTTGCCCGGCCGGTGGCGGTCGAGTCCTCTTCATCACAGTATGATCCCAACTATTCTTCGTCATGATATGACCCCGCCTACACCTATGGGTATCCGCCGAGCTATCCACGGCAATAGACCAACTTAGGCCAAAAGCCTAAGCTTGGGGAAATCGTATTTCTCACCGACATTACATTTATGTTCACACACACTCATTGCTAGATGTCGGTGCTCATACTCTTTCTTTGTAATATCCATGCTAGTTTATTTTCTTTTCACCTTTCTTCTTATGTGTTTAATAAACCTGAAGAAAAACCAAAAAAATTAGTAGTAGTTAATTTTTCCTGCTGTAGTAGTAATAATTAAAAAGAAAACCCAAAAAAATATTTCCCGTTCTTCTTTTGATTGTTGGGAGCTTTCCGTGTAAATAGTTTTATTTCTTTTCTTTTCTTTGAAATTCGATGAGGAGAAGACCATGATTAAATTGTTGAAGTGGCTCTTATATGCATCATTGTTGATTTAACCAAGAGCCCATATTGCCTTGTCTTCTCCTGTTTATTGAATGCTTTCATGATTCGACTTAGTCCAATGCACGTGCACTCTTATTATTATTCACATCGTTCGGTCATGCAAGTGAAAGGCAATTATGATGATATATGATGGGTATTTGAGATGGAAAAGCTGGTATGAACTCGGCCTCTTTTGTTTTTGTAAATATGATGAGTTCATCATTCTTGATTCAGCTTATTATGAATAAACATGTTTGCAATGACAATTAGAGATCATAGTTGCTTATGCCATGCTTGATTAGCTATGAGTTATAATGGTCTACCTTAGCGTGCCAACATGCTATTAAAATGGTTGTGATGTGGTATGATGGGGTGGTATCCTCCTTTGAATGATTTAAGTGACTTGACTTGGCACATGTTCACGCATGTAGTTGAAACAAATCAACATAGCCTTCCACGATATTTATGTTCATGGTGGATTATATCCTACTCATGCTTGTATTCAATGTTTATTAATTTTAATGCATGTTCATGACTTGTTGTCGCTCTCTAGTTGGTCGCTTCGGTCTTTTGCTAGCCTTCACTTGTACTAAGCGGGAATACTTGCTTGTGCATCCAATCCCTTAAACCCCAAAGTTATTCCATATGAGTCCACTATACCTTCCTATATGCGGTATCTACCTGCCGTTCCAAGTAAATTTGTATGTGCCAAACTCTAAACCTTCAAATAAACATTACTGTTTGCATGCTCGAATAGCTCATATATCAACTAGGGCTGCCCTTATCTTCCGTGTTAGGCGGGTTATTCTCAAGAGGAGTGGACTCCGCTCCTCACTCACGAGAAAATGGCTGGTCACCGGGATGCCCAAAGTCCATGCTTTATGCAAACTAAATCAAAATAATTGCAAACAAAACTCCCCACAGTACCCGTTGAATGTTGGAGGCACTTTCGTTGTTTCGAGCAAGCCAGGGATTGATGCTTGTGGAGGAGGGGAGTATAAACTTTACCATTACATTTTGGGAACCGCCTATAATTTGTTTAGCATGGAAGATATCGTCATCTCTTAGTTGTTATGTTGACAATGAAAGTACGCCGCTCAAAATATAATTTATCTCTATTTCAAAACCGAGCTCTGGCACCTCTACAAATCCACCTTCCCTCTGCGAAGGGCCTATCTATTTACTTTTATGTTGAGTCATCACCCTCTTATTAAAAGCACTAGCTGGAGAGCACAGCTGTCATTTGCATTCATTACTGTTAATTTATATCGTGTATGCCTATGATTGGATCTCTTGTACCATGAATTACAATGTCTAGTCAGTCCTTGATCTTTGAAGGTGCTCTGCATTTATGTTTTGCGGTCTCAGAAAGGGCTAGCGAGATACCATCTTGCTATATCATATTATGATTGTTTTGAGAAAGTGTTGTCATCCGAGATTTATTATTATGGCTTGCTAGCTGATTATGTTATTGATATGAGTAAACGTGAGACCTAGGAGTTATTGCAAATGTGGTTAGTTATAATCTTTGCTGAAAACCTGAATCTTTGGCTTGACGACATAGGTACAACAACAAGAGCAAATAGAGTTTGTAAAAGTTTTTCTTTTCTCTTTCGGTTTGTCCATTTGAAGTGCTTGAGGACAAGCAAGGGTTTAAGCTTGGGGGAGTTGATACGTCTCCGTCGTATCTACTTTTCCAAACACTTTTGCCCTTGTTTTGGACTCTAACTTGTATGATTTGAATGGAACTAACCCAGACCGACGCTATTTTCAGCAGAATTATCATGATGTTGTTTTATGTGCAGAAAACAAAAGTTCTCAGAATGACCTGAAACTCCACGGAATATCTTAGAATAAATAATAAAAAATCCTAGCCAAAGATGAAGACCAGGGGGCCCACACCACAGTCGGCGAGGTGAAGCGCGCCCACTCACTGGCGCGCCCTACCTCGTGGGCCCCCTGGACACCTTCCGGCGTCAACTCCAACTCTATATATTGGCTTTTGGGAGAGAAAAATCCAGAGAAGAAATCATCGCGTTTTACGATCTGAGCCGCCGCCAAGCCCTAATCTCTCTCGGGAGGGCTGATCTGGAGTCCGTTCGGGGCTCGGAGAGAGATTAAATCGCCGTCGTCATCATCAACCACCCTCCATCACCAATTTCATGATGCTCACCGCCGTCGTGAGTAATTCCATCGTAAACTTCTTTGGGCGGTGATGGGTTGGATGAGATTTATCATGTAATCGAGTTAGTTTTGTTACGGTTTGATCCCTAGTATCCACTATGTTACGAGATTGATGTTGCTATGACTTTGCTATGCTTAATGCTTGTCACTAGGGCCCGAAGTGCCATGATTTCAGATCTGAACCTATTATGTTTTCATGAATATATGTGTGTTCTTGATCCTATCTTGCAAGTCTATAGTCACCTACTATGTGTTATGATCCGCAACCCAGTGACAATAATCGGGACCACTCCGGTGATGACCATAGTTTGAGGAGTTCATGTATTCACTATGTGCTAATGCTTTGTTCGGTTCTCTATTAAAAGGAGGCCTTAATATCCCTTAGTTTCCAATAGGACCCGCTGCCTTGCGGGAGGGTAGGACAAAAGATGTCATGCAAGTTCTTTTCACTAAGCACGTATGACTATATTCGTAATACATGCCTACATTACATTAATGAATTGGAGCTAGTTACGTGTCACCCTATGTTATGATTTGTTACATGACGAACCGCATCCGGCATAATTATCCATCATCGATCCGGTGCCTCTGAGCTTTCCATATCTTTGGTTCTCGCTTATTTACTTTTCCGTTACTCTTTGTTACAATCACTACAAAATACCAAAAACATTACTTTTCTTTGTCTTTACTTTTGTTACCGTTACCACCACTATCATATTACTTTGCTACTAAACACTTTGCCGCAGATACTAAGTTTCCAGGTGTGGTTGAATTGACAACTCAGCTGCTAATACTTGAGAATATTCTTTGGCTCCCCTTGTGTCGAATCAATAAATTTGGGTTGAATACTCTACCCTCAAAAACTGTTGCGATCCTCTATACTTGTGGGTTATCAATGATCACCATCATCACCGGCTTGACACCTTGATCTCCATCGAAGCATCGTTGTCGTCTCGCCAACTATTGCTTATACGACTATCGCTACCGCTTAGTGATAAAGTAAAGCAATTACATGGCGTTCGCATTTCATACAATAAAGCTACAACCATCTGGCGCCTGCCAGTTGCTGATAAATGTTACAAAACCAGATCATCTCATACAACAATTTATATATCATCACGTCTTCACCATATCACATCACAGCAAGCCCTGCAAAAACAAGTTAGTCGTCCTCTACTTTGTTGTTGCAAGTTTTACGTGGCTGCTACGGGCTTCTAGCAAGAACCGTTCTTACCTACGCATCAAAAGCACAATGATTTTTTGTCAAGAATGTTTTTTTAACCTTCAACAAGGACCGGGCATAGTCACACTCGATTCAACTACAGTTGGAGAAACAGACACCCACTAGCCACGTAATGCGAAGCTGCAGCGGTGAAACCGATCTCCGTGGCGTCGCATAATGTCGATCGAGCCACTTCATCCAACAATACCGCCCGAATCAAAGTATGGCATCTTTGGTAAGCGATATGACTATCATCGCGCACAACTCTTTGTGTTCTACTCGTGCATATAACATCTACGCATAGACCTGGCTCGGATGCCCTTTGTTGGGGAACGCAGTATGTTCAAAAAAATTCCCTACGGTCACGCCAAGATCTACCTAGGAGATGCATAGCAGCCCGGGGAGAGTGTTTCCACGTACCCTTCGTGGGCAAAGCGGAAGCGTTAAATACTTGCGATTGATGTAGTCGAGCGTCTTCGCGATCCAACCGATCAAGTGCGAACGCACGGCACCTCCGTGATATGCACGTTCAGCTCGGTGATGTCCCTCGAACTCTAGATCCGGCTAAGGCCGAGGAGAGTATCATCGACCTGACAGGCGTGGTGGCGGTGATGATGAAGTTACCGGCGTGAGGGCTTCGCCTAAGCACTACGACAATATGACCGAGGTGGAAATCTGTGGAGGGCACCTGCACAACTAAGATCAACTTGTGTTTCTATGGGGTGCCCCGTATATAAAGGAGTGGAGGAGGGGGCCGGCCGACCTCAAGGGGTGTGCCCCAAGGGGGGGAATCCTACTCCAACTAGGAGGAGGGTCCCCCCTTTCCTGGTCCAACTAGGAGGGGGAAGAAAGGGAAGGGGGAGAGGAAGGAAAGGGTGGCCGGCCCCCCTCCCAATTCAGGCTGACATTATGTCTCGAAAGCCCATGTAGGCCCATTAAGCCCCCGGGGGGTTCCGGTAACCTCCCGGTACTCCGGAAAATGCCCGAACTCATCCGAAACCTTTCCGGTGTCCAAACATAGCCTTCCAATATATCGATCCTTATGTCTCGATCATTTTGAGACTCCTTGTCATGTCCGTGATCACATCCGGGACTCCGAACAACCTTCGGTACATCAAAACACATAAACTCATAATACCGATCGTCATTGAACGTTAAGCGTGCGGACCCTACGGGTTCGAGAACTATGTAGACATGACCAAGACTCATCTCCGGTCAATAACCAATAGCGGAAACTGGATGCTCATATTGGCTCCCACATATTCTTCGAAGATCTTTATCGATCAAACCGCATAACAACATACATTGTTCCCTTTGTCATCGGTATGTTACTTGCCCGAGATTTGATCGTTGGTATCTCAATACCTAGTTCAATCTCGTTACCGGCAAGTCTCTTTACTCGTGCCGTAATGCATCATCCCGCAACTAACTTATTAGTCACATTGCTTGGAAGGCTTATAGTGATTTATATTACCGAGAGGGCCCAGAGATACCTCTCCGACAATTGGAGTGACAAATCCTAATCTCGATCTATGCCAACTCAACAAACACCTTCGGCGACACCTGTAGAGCATCTTTATAATCACCCGATTCGTTGTGACGTTTGATAGCACACTAAGTGTTCCTCCGGTATTCGGGAGTTGAATAATCTCATAGTCATAGGAACATGTATAAGTCATGAAGAAGGCAATAGCAACAATCTAAACGATCATCATGCTAAGCTAATGGATGGGTCTTGTCAATCACATCATTCTCTAATGATGTGAGCTTGTTAATCAAATGACAATTCATGTCTATGGTTAGGAAACTTAACCATCTTTGATTAACGAGCTAGTCAAGTAGAGGCATACTAGTGACACTCTGTTTGTCTATGTATTCACACATGTACTAAGTTTCCGGTTAATACAATTCTAGCATGAATAATAAACATTTATCATGATATAAGGAAATATAAATAACAACTTTATTATTTCCTCTAGGGCATATTTCCTTCAAATATGGGTACAAGGGTTCTGATATTACAAAGGTTACAGGGGCACGGCGACACTACGGCTACTAAGATAGCTCTATGCTAGCAGCAGAACAACTTGTAGCAGCGGAATAACTTATAGCAGTGGAACGACGACGAGGGTGATGGACTCCACTCCAAAGGGACACTGGTTGGGACATGACCTAGCTCACACACTCGGAATCCTCGATCGACAAGCAACCAATCATGGCATCACCAACAAATCTGGCATGATACGCCAGGTGAGGACTTTACTCGCAAGCTCACAACAACCAAAAGCATCAAGGCAAGAGAAAAACATAGCATTAAAGGTTAAGCAATGAACAATTACTATGATGGTGGAAGTAAGCAATCATGATATGATAAACTAGAAGTACTGGATAACCATCGTTAAGGTCACATGGACCATCTCAATCTTAACCATCCAACCATGCAATGTACCATCATGATCACCGCGTGACCTCATAAGCGATACACCCTCGTGAACAACTCGTGATCACATACCATCCAATGATCATCCTCAAGATCATCACAATATCACCGAGTTCATGCCAAGCTATTATTGTACTCATCTAATACTAAACGTCATTCTGTCATCATGGTGGTGATCGAACAGTGTCACATACTACGAACTTCCTAATACCATGGACACGGCCACCCGGATAGTTTCGTACACTCTCTGAGAGGTTGCACACTTTACCCAATCTACGAGCGGTAGCCTCGTACATTAGTACATATTCTCATTCGGGTGGACCGGTACTGCTTCAACTGACATGCCTATTGAATGCCTCTTTTATGGTACCACCGACATACCTCGTAGGTCATGTCTTGGGTGACCCCGTGTCACCGCGTGACACCCTGCTACCGCGTGGCTAAACAAAGTCCCTATCAGGACCTGAGCTCAAAACCAAAACTGGGTACACAAGGTTATAATCGCCTACCTGATCAGGGTAACACGTCCGTATAACCTTCCCTCTTTGAAAGTATCGATAAAAGAGCACATTGATAGACCAAGCCAGGCCTCCCCATAAAAAAAAATGTGGATGCACTAGGTAGTTCGGTTCAGTGGCACTTGACCATCGAATGACGGAATTTATCCCCGAAATATAACTTTGCAATAATTGTTACTCCAATATCATATATAAACCTGTGATCCAAGTCATCGCAACATACAACTAATAATCCAAAGAATAATATAGCCAATTCATTATTATTAACTCCATAGGTAAAATAATAAATATGATCATGATGAATCATTAGCAATATCAAGATTGTAAATTACTGATCAATCCAATCCATCCATCAATATGACAATATCAAATTCAATAATACTCCAATAAGCATAACCAATATGATCATAATGAAACATAAGTGTTGATACTAATAATCCAATGTTAGCATAGCATCATCCAACTTGCAAGATAGTAGTCATGTAGAATCCAAGCATTATCATGCAGTTGCAAGATCAAATATTTCGCCAAGTATGCCATGAAGAAATCATTTCTAGCTAATTCAAATTTGAAGCAATATTATTAATTAGACCATGGTATTGCATTGCAATCATGCAAATGGAGGTTGTGTTTTGCCTTGCTCCAAGAGGATGAGGATAATACTCCTGGTCTTCAACACTCAATCAAACCACTTCGGAAAACATTTTTGTAAGCATTTGTAAATAACACATAAAGCAAATTCTTCTGTCTAGAAATTCTAGAAAGAAGAGAAAAATACCAAACTCTACCAGAAAATAAAAGAGCTAAATGAAAAATATTGCAAAAAAGAATGAACTCCATTGGACTTATAGATTAAGAGATATTACTAGTCAAAGTTGTGGTCAAACTGGACTTAGATTTGATTAAAATGAATTTCTGGAATTTCTTGGAGAGGCTGACGTCGGAGGCGTAAACTAAAAATATGCCTTCACTTGAAAACCATTTCGGGAGGGACTGAGGGGCTGATAGGTGGGGTCGCCCAGCCAATTTTAAAGAAAGGGAAAGAGAAACAGAGGCAACGACGCTCACCAGCGATGGAACGACGACGAGGAGGCAGCGCCGGAGTTGGGAGAAGGCAGGGATGGGTCGAGGACAGCACGATGAAGCTTCCCGTACACGTGGCTTTGCGAATAGTGGCCGGACGGTGTCACGGGCACCTTCTCCGGCGATGGTGAGCTACGGCGCCGGTGAGGCCGATGATTCCGGCTTGGATTCAAGCCGTCGAGGAGTTGGGAAGGTCTAGCGGATTGATGGAGACTCGAGGGAGGGCTTTGTTGACGCCAAAATCGATCAGAGCGAGCTTGATGCGGGAAAGGCCAAGTGGCAGAGCTGTTGGCTGAAGAGGAGGAAGATGGCCTCCCTGGCTCTGGTTCTAGGTGTTGGGCGTCGATTGAATGAGCAGGAAATTGGAATGGTGAGGCGAGGGGGTATCGGGGACGGCTCAAATAACCAGAGGAGGATGCCGCGGCCGAGAGCCACCATGGGCTTGCAGTTGATGCACCAGCGATGGTAGGGCATTGCGGGGCCATTGAGGGTGATGTGAGAGAGCGGAGAGGTCTGTGATGCAGGCTGGTGTAGCGATCCAACCTCATACGGTCAAATCTCTGTGTTCAGTGTCATCCCTGGATCGGTAATGCTAACACACACAGTACTCGAAGGATTTATAACAGAGTAGCAATCACACACTTATTACATCGAATGTCTCAAAAGAGGACTTATTACAATAAATATGGCTTAATACCATCTAAATAAGATAACGGCGGAAGGCTTGGAAGATAAAGTGAGTCCATCAACGCCAACGGCATAGCTGAGTGCATGACAAACGACCTAGCACACCTTACTCCTCGTCTGAAAAGTCTGCAACATGATATGTTGCATCCCGAAAATGGGTCAGCACATGGAACATGCTGGCAATATAACACAGTAGAGCAATGAACAGATGAAAACTATCACTACATGCATATATGGCTAGTGGAGGCTCTATGGTTATATTGTTTTGCGAAAAGCCAATTTTTCCCTACAACAAAGGAATAGATTTTATTTAACGATCATGGTGGTTGAAACATCATTGAGAAGGTTCCTCCAACTCAATCCCAATTAAAGTAATCATTAACATCCCAACAAATTAAATTAGAGTGATGAGATCAAATCAATAATTCAAGTACCAGATACTCAAGATGTCCATAACCGGGGACACGGCTAACCATGATTAGTTTATACACTCTGCAGCGGTTTGCACACTTTTACCCACAAGACTCGTTCTCCTCCATTGGATTTCTCGCACTACATGGTGTTTGAGAAATGGATGACCGAGACACAGTCTTTCAGAAGCATTAACTCTAACCACAGGTAGACAAGTACCAACCTACATCCCCTACATCTGCTAGCCTACCTTTGGAAGAGGTCATGCAACAATAAACTATGCTAGAGCCCATAATAGCTTGTGGCTGCACACGAAAGTTTCTAGCATGAATAACCTTATGATCCCTTTGAGCCTGGGTGGCGGGCCGTAGGATGATCACACGGGTACTCCGGGATATCCTAGGACAACACTGGATTCTCCAGGTGCCCACAAGCAATCCACCCAGATGTGTATTAAAGTTTCCACCTTAAGTTGAACCATTAATTAACAATCTCACATCTGTCATGGATACAATCAAACCCAAACCACATCTACGAGCATAGCATGGCAATATAAGCATAACGTAGAAGTAACTCCCAAGGGTTTGATAGTAAAAACAGGTAATAGGTTCTACCTCATCAACTACTTCCCAAACCCACATGTTAAGAGATCCTACTCATGCAATCAAGGTAGTCAGAGTCGGGATTCGGAGTCGGGTCGATTTTCCTTAGACAGAATCGAGTCATAGTATCGAGTCGTGGAATCGAGGATTCTGCTAGATTTAGTCAAATACGATATTTTGTATCCACGACAGAAATTTATATGTCTTCTATAGTTTTTTAACAGTTGATATAGAGCAAAAACCATACACATCAATGCTAGTTGTATTCCACTTCTTTTCATGGCTAACCTACTATCTAGCTTGTGTGTATGGAACACACATGAGAGGGAAATATATAGAAGATTTCAATCTTCAATGCACAAAATTTTCTTAGAGATTTTTTTAGAGTTCGTAAATAGCCGATCACTTGTATACTTAACCCGTTGTGCTGAACCTTGAAGACACTTGTTGTCCTTCTCTGATCAATCTTGACGCTTCCTCCTTCTCACGCCAATTCAATCTGTCGACAAGCCCGATCCTCATTTTTGATCTAGGGTTTTTGAGAGCCAGAACAAAGATGTCGGCGGCTGAGTGTTCTGGCTTGCGAGGGGAACAAAGGGCCATGAGACATGAGACATATCGATCAAACGGAGCAACGAAACTCAAACTACAAAAGAAACAAGATCCGTTTACTAATCTGGACTAGAGTCAAATTTTCTGATGCAAAATCTTGTTCAAGTTGGTTAAATGTAAGCAGGGCTTGAGATGAAGAACTAGGCGCTTGTTTCACCTGATTTGGATAAACAAGCAAAAGATAAACTAAAAGCAGATCCGGGCAAAATCACGATCGAAAATAATCATGAAAAACCACGGAAAAAGAAAAAGCGGCGAGCAGGCTAACGAACAAACTTTTATTTATGTGTCTAATGGATGAACAGCGTTCGTTAAAATGAATGTACGGACGAATTTCCGCTATTTAACTAAACCGGGAAAAAAAGAACCGATCTAAACAAAACAGAACTAGGGTTTCTAAAAAACCGAACGGTTTTCTCGCGAAAACCGGTGGCGGCGGCGGTTATATCTCCGGCGAGATCGGGTTCGGCGGTGGGGCTCAATGAGACGGCCGAGTGGCGGCAGCGGGCAGAGGCGGCCATTGTGATGGCGGCGGAAGCGATTCTGGCCAGTACTTGAGGTGGGCTGGGCTAGGGTTTGGCGGGGTCGGGCCTCTCGGCTTATAAAGGCCGGCCGGGCCAGGAGTCCTAGTCGGACACGGCGCAGTTAGGTCGGTTCATCTTTTTTTTAATAAATCCTGGCGTAGAAAAAACTAACGAAGGAAATACTAAACGGACTCCAAAAATCCTGAAATAAATTTTCACGGTCCTCTAATAACATTGCGGACAAAGTGAACATTTATTTAGGCCTCTAATGCAATTTTGAAAAACGCATGTTTTCCTAATTCAAATAAAATATCAATAAAACTCCGGATAAAATTCTTAATTGATTTTAATATTTTCCTCCAATATTTCTTTATTTTTGAGAAGTCATTTTATCCCCTCTCTTTTATTTTTAATATGAAATATTTTTGGAGAGAAAAATTATTAAAACCAAAATGATCCATGTTTCGATATTTGAGAAAATTCAAATATGAAAAACATGAAATTCCCCAACTCTCTCCGTGGGTCCTTGAGTTGCTTAGGATTTCAAGGATCGCGAAATGAAATGCGATAAAATACGATATGCAAGAATGACCTATGTATAACATTCCAAATTGAAAATTTGGGATGTTACAAACCTACACCCCTTAAGATGAATCTCGTCCTCGAGATTCGGGTTAACTAGAAAATAGGTGTTGGTGGTCTTTTGCGTAGATCATCCTCTCGTTCCCAGGTGGCTTCATCCTCGGTATGGTGGTTCCACTGAACTTTGCAAAACTTGATAACCTTGCTGCGAGTAACTCGGCTGGCAAACTCAAGAATTTCACAGGTTTCTCCTCATATGTCAAATCACTATCCAACTGAATGGCTTCCAGGGGCACTGTGTCTCTCAGAGGAATATTGGCCATCTCTGCATGGCACTTCTTTAACTAGGAAACGTGAAACACATCATGAACTCCTGACAATCCTTCGGGTAATTCCAACTTGTAGGGAACCTTTCCCATACGTTCCAAAACTCGGTATGGTCCTACAAATCTCGGGGCTAACTTTCCCTTAACTCCAAAACTTTTAACTCCTCACAGAGGTGACACACGGAGATATGCTCTATCTCCGATTTCCTGAACTACCTCCTTGCGTTTTGAATCTGCGTAACTCTTACACTGGTGAGCTACCTTGGTCTATCTCGAATCAACAACCTTCTCTTGAGCTCTTTAATCAAATCTGGTCCAAACAACTGGCGGTCTCCAACTTCATCCCACATCAACGGTGTTCTGCACCTCCTTCCATACAAGGCTTTGAAAGGTGCCATCTTCAAACAGGCCTGGTAGCTATCGTTGTACGAAAATTCCGCGTAGGGCAGGTTATCATCCCAATTAGATCCATAATCTAGTGCACAAGCTCTCAACATGTCCTCCAAAATCTGATTGACTCTCTTAGTCTGTCCATCTGTCTGCGGATGAAAAGTTGTACTGAACTCTAGCCTGGTACCCAAAAGTCGATGCAATTTGGTGCCAAAACTTTGAAGTAAATCTGTGTTCCTCTATCTCGTCGATGGTCCTCGGAACTCCGTGCGGACATACGATCCTGGTCATATATATCTTGGCCAACTTCGCACTTGTATAGGTGGTCTTCCTTTGGGATAAAGTGAGCTACTTTGGTCAAGCGATCCACTACTACCGAGATAGAATCATATCTCGATCGGGTCCTGGGTAATCCGGTGATAAAATCCATGCCAAGCTTGTCCCACTTCCATTCGGGTATCGACATAGGTTGCAGTAATCCTGCTGGCTTCTGATGTTCGGCCTTCACTCTCTGACATACGTCACATACAGCTACATACTCAGCAATATCCTTCTTCATTCCGGTCCACCAGAAACGCTCCTTCAAATCCAAATACATCTTGGTGTTTCCGGGGTGTATCAAGTATGGTGAGTCATGTGCCTCCTGAAGTATTAGCTTCCTGATCTCCGCATTATTGGGCACATAAACACGGTCCTCAAACCACAAGGTGTCGTGCTCGTCCTGACGAAAACCCTTGGCTTTTCCTTTGCTCATCTTCTCCTTTATCTCGACAATTTCCTTGTCATCCTTCTGAGCTTCATGAATATTTCCCAACCATGTGGATTAAACTTCCATCGCTGCAACAAAACCTCTAGGGACTATCTCCAAACGAAGCTCCCTGAGATCATCGGCTAACTCCTTTGGCAATCCTCCTGTTACTAAGGTATTGGCATAATCCTTCCGGCTCAAAGCGTCTGCTACGACACTGGCCTTTCCTGGATGATAGTGCAGCTTCATATCATAATCCTTTATAAGCTCCAATCATCTCCTCTGCCTGAGATTCAGCTCATACGTGTGAAAATGTACTTCAAACTCTTATGATCCGTGTACACATCACAACGATTTCCTATAAGAAAATGTCTCCAGGTCTTGAGCGCATGCACTACGGCTGCTAACTCCAAATCATGCATGGCATAGTTCAACTCATGCGGTCGAAGTTGTCGTGAGGCATATGAAACAACTCTTCCATCTTGCATAAGCACTCCTCCAAGTCCTGAGCGAGAGGCATCGCAATACACTTGGAAATCCTTTGCGTATATCCGACAGAATCAGCACTGGGGCTGTAGTCAAACGTTTCTTCAACTCCTGGAAACTTGCTTCACATTCTTCAGTCCAATGGAACTTGGTGTCTTTCTTCAACAATGCCGTCATGGGCTTCGCAATCTTAGAAATTTTTTCTATGAATCTCTGATAGTATCCTGCGAGTCCAAGAAAACTGCGGATCTCTCCAACTAATGTGGGTCCCAACCACTCAGTGACTGACTGAACCTTGGTAGGATCCACTGCTATACCTTCTCCTGATATAACATGTCCAAGAAATCCAACTTCCTACAACCAAAACTCACATTTGCTGAACTTGGCATATAACTGATGTTCCCTGAGCTTTCTCGAGAACCAAACGCAAATGCTCCTTGTGTTCCTCTTCATTGGTCGAGTATACCAAAATATCATCAACGAATACCACAACAAACTTATCCAAGAACTCAATGAATACCTTGTTCATCATGCTCATAAAGTAGGCAGGGGCATTAGTCAATCCAAATGACATAACCGTGTACTCATATAACCCATACCTTGTGGTGAAAGCTATCTTAGGTATATCCTTTTCTTGAATCTTCAGCTGGTGATATCCTGACTGTAGATCGATCTTCGAAAACACTTTAGCTCCTTGCAGCTGGTCAACCAAATCATTGATCATCGGCAGTGGGTATTTGTTCTTGATCGTTACTTCATTCAACGCACGATAATCAACAACCATCCTCAATGATCCATCCTTCTTCTCAACCAAGAGCACTGGGGCTCCCCATGGTGATGAACTTCGTCGGATGTAACCTTTCTCAACCAACTCCTTAATCTGCTTCTTGATCTCTTCCAAATCATTTGCGGGCATCCGGTATGGTCTCTTCGATATCAGTCCGGTGCCTGGCAATAATGTTGGGGAATGTAGTAATTTCAAAAAATTTCCTACGCACACGCAAGACCATGGTGATGCATAGCAACGAGAGGGGAGAGTTTGTCCACGTACCCTCGTAGACCGAAAGCGGAAACGTTAGCACAACGTGGTTGATGTAGTCTGATACGTCTCCAACGTATCTATAATTTGTGATTGCTCCATGCTATATTATCCATTGTTTTGGACCATATTGGGCTTTATTTTACACTTTTATATTACTTTTGGGACTAACCTATTAACCGGAGGCCCAGCCCAGACTTGCTGTTTTTATTGCCTATTTTAGTGTTTCGAGGAAACGGAATATCAAACGGAGTCCAAACGGAATGAAACCTTCGGGAACATGATTTTCTCACCGAACATGATGCAGGAGACTTGGACCCTACGTCAAGCAACCAACAGGGAAGGCACGAGGTAGGGGGGCACGCCCTTCCCCCCCAGGCGCGCCCTCCACCCTCATGGGCCGCCTGTTGCTCCACCGACGTACTTCTTCCTCCTATATATACCTCATTACCCCGAGCGATCGAATCACGGAGCCAAAAACCTAATTCCACCGCCGCAACTTTACGTATCCACGAGATCCCATCTTGGGGCCTGTTCGAGCTCCACGGAAGGAATCCACCATGGAGGGCTTCTACATCATCATAGCCTCTCCGATTAAGTGTGAGTAGTTTACTTTAGACCTTCGGGTCCATAGTTAGTAGCTAGATGGCTTCTTCTCTCTTTTTGGATCTCAATACAATGTTCTCCCCCTCTCTCGTGGAGATCTATTCGATGTAATCTTCTTTTTGCGGTGTGTTTGTTGAGACCGATGAATTGTGGGTTTATGATGAAGATTATCTATGAGCAATATTTGAATCTTCTCTGAATTCTTTTATGTATGATTAGTTATCTATGCAAGTCTCTTCGAATTATCCGTTTGGTTTGGCCAACTAGATTGGTAGTTCTTGCAATGGGAGAAGTGCTTAGCTTTGGGTTCAATCTTGCGGTGTCCTTTCCCGATGTGATGAGGGCAGCAAGGCACGTATTGTATTGTTGCCATCGGGATAACAAGATGGGG
Organism: Aegilops bicornis; assembly: GCA_021605145.1. Taxonomy (NCBI): domain Eukaryota; kingdom Viridiplantae; phylum Streptophyta; class Magnoliopsida; order Poales; family Poaceae; genus Aegilops; species Aegilops bicornis. Next base: position 174,495 of record JAHIAL010000068.1, read on the forward strand.
TTTTTTATATCATATTGCATGAATTTATCCCTCTACATCATGTCATCTTGCTTAAGGCGTTACTCTGTTTTTCATTAACTTAATACTCTAGATGCATCTTTGGATAGCGGGTGATGAGTGGAGTAATAGTAGTAGATGCGAGGCGAGTCGGTCTACTTGTCTCGGACGTGATGCATATATACATGATCATACCTAGATACTCTCATAACTATGCTCAATTCTATCAATTGCTCAACAGTAATTCGTTCACCCACCGTAAAATACTTATGCTCTTGAGAGAAGCCACTAGTGAGATCTATGGCCCCCGGGTCTATTCTCTATCATATCAATCTTCCCTTACTTTATTATTGCTTTTCTTTTTATTTTACTTTGCATCTTTATACCAAAAATACCAAAACTATTATCTATCATCTCTATCAGATCTTACTCTCGTAAGTGACCGTGAAGGGATTGACAACCCCTAATCGCGTTGGTTGCATTGAGCTATTTGTTTTGTGTAGGTACGAGGGACTTGCGCGTGGCCTCCTCTGGATTGATACCTTGGTTCTCAAAAGCGGGGAAATACTTACGCTACTTTGCTGCATCACCCTTTCCTCTTCAAGGAAAACCAACGCATGCTCAAGAGGTAGAAAGAAGGATTTACGGTGCCGTTCTTGGGAGTCTACGCAAAAGTCAACATACCAAGTACCCATCACAATCCCTTATCTCTCGCATTACATTATTTGCCATTTGCCTCTCATTTTCCTCTCCCCCACTTCACCCTTGCCATTTTATTCGCCCTATCTTTTCCGTTTGCCTCTTTTTCGCTCGCTTCTTGTTTGCTCGTGTTGCCATGTGCCTTCTATATGCTTGCATCTTAGCTTGCTGAAAATCTATTGATATGGATCCACTTAAAGTGTTCTACTTGGATCATCTTCGATCCTTATGCGCTTGTGCTAAAACACCAACTAGCATAGATGATGGGAAATCTTTAGATGAGCATGCTCAATTTGTGCGTCATCGTTTATGCGAAAAGGGAAGCTCTTATGGTATCATATGAATAGTTTGCTATGCTATGCTTGGAATCTTTGTGAAATGTGTGATTTTACTTGTTGCTCTAAGAACCCTAAAAAACACCTTCCCTGCCTATGTGAGTTCAATGATAATGAAATCTTATCTTCTTATGCAAAGGGTGTTTATAGTTACTATGATATCAAACAAATTGAAGAATTTGTCGTTTTTAAGGGTGCTCATGAAGTTGCTTCTTTGATTGAAAAGTATGATTTTACTCTCAACAAATCTGAAAATTATGTCATACTTAAATATTGCAATGAAAACCATGCTCATAATGTCTATGTCCAAGAATTTATTGAAAGAATGACCGTTGCTTTGGAAGAAAATGATGATATGCATGAATCTATAGATAATGATGATTCCGATGATTTGGTTGAAATATCCCTTGATGAACATGATGCTTGCAATTCCTGTGGCTATGATGCCAATATTTATGAAGACGAATTTGCTGTAGTCCCTTATGTTAAAAATGAGATCGTTGCTATTGCACCCATGCTTGATAGTTCCCTCGATGAAAAGCATGATTTCAATGATTTTACTATAAATTCTCTTGATGTCAATTGTGCTAATAATATGCAAAACCCTAAGCTTAGGGATGCTAGTTTTGCTATGGCTACTACTTGTTGCAATGATCATGATTGGGGTGATTCTTCTTATGATCTTGAAAATTTATTTAATCCCCATGATGAATATGAGATTGATAATATTGTTTGCAATAATATTGAAAGTGGGTTTGGAAGAGTGTCAACTTTAGATCCCACATATTTGGAGAATATTCAATCTTATGAAAATTTTGATAAAAGTGGGTTTGGAGAGGTCATGACTTTAGTTAATGTTAATCCCACTATTTCGGAAGAGTGTCAACTTTGCATGCATGTGGATCGTGTTGAAAATATTTTATGTGAAAGCTATTTTGTTGAATTTTCTTATGATCCCACATGTAATTATTATGAGAGAGGAAAATATGGTCGTAGAAATTTTCATGATAATAAATTACCTCTCGTTATGTTGAGATTGCTATTGTTTCTTTCCGCTTCCTTGCATATGCTAGTTTTTGCTTGCTATGATAATTTGTTTTCCTATAAGATGCCTATGCATAGGAAGTATGTTAGACTTAGATGTGTTTGTCATGTACTTCATGATGCTCTCTTTGTGCTTCAATTCTTGTCTTTCATGTGAGCATCATCGAAATTATCAATGCCTAGCTAGGGGCGTTAAACGATAGCGCTTGTTGGGAGGCAACCCAATTTTATTTTTAGTTTTTTGATTTTTGCTTATGTTTAGGAATAAATATTTGATATAGCCTCTGGTTAGATGTGGTTTTATGTTTTAATTAGTGTTTGTGCCAAGTTAAACCTATAGGATCTTCTTGGATGATAGTTATTTGATCTTGCTGTAATTTCCAGAAACTTTCGGTTCACGAAAACAATTGTTAAAAATCACCAGAACGTGATAAAATAGTGATTCTAATTGATGCTGATCAATAAACAAATTTCCTAGGTCTTTATATTTTGGCTGAATTTTTGGAGTTCCAGAAGTTTGCGTTAGTTACAGATTACTACAGACTGTTCTGTTTTTGATAGATTCTGTTTTTAGGTGTGTTGTTTGCTTATTTTGATGAATCTATGGCTAGTAAAATAGTTTATAATCCATAGAAGTTTGAATACAGTAGGTTTAACACAAATATAAATAAAGAATGAGTTCATTACAGTACCTTGAAGTGGTCTTTTGTTTTCTTTCGCTAACGGAGCTCACGAGATTTCTGTTGAGTTTTGTGTTGTGAAGTTTTCAAGTTTTGGGTGAATTTTTTTGATGGATCATGGAACAAGGAGGGGCAAGAGCCTAAGCTTGGGGATCCCCATGGCACCCCCAAGATAATCCAAGGACACCAAAAAGTCAAAGCTTGGGGATGTCCCCGGAAGGCATCCCCTCTTTCGTCCACTTCCATTGGTAACATTACTTGGAGCTATATTTTTATTCACCACATAATATGTGTTTTGCTTGGAGCGTCTTGTATAATTTGAGTCTTTTATTTTTAGTTTACCACAATCATCCTTGCTGTACACACCTTTTGAGAGAGCCATACATGAATTGGAATTTGATAGAATACTCTATGTGCTTCACTTATGTCTTTTGAGCTATATAGTTTTGCTCTAGTGCTTCACTTATATATTTTAGAGAACGGTGGTGGATTTGTTTTATAGAAACTATTGATCTCTCATGCTTCACTTAGATTATTTTGAGAGTCTTAAATAGCATGGTAATTTGCTTATAATAATAATATGCTTGGTATTCAATATTTGTAAAACTTTCTTTTGAGTCGTTGAATACTAAGAAAAGTTTGATGCTTGATAATTGTTTTGAGATATGGAGGTAGTAATATTAGAGTCATGCTAGTTGAGTAGTTGTGAATTTGAGAAATACTTGTGTTAAAGTTTGTGATTCCCGTAGCATGCATTATGGTGAACCGTTATGTGATGAAGTCGGAGCATGATTTATTTATTGATTGTCTTCCTTATGAGTGGCGGTCGGGGGACGACGATGGTCTTTTTCCTACCAATCTACCCCTAGGAGCATCTTGGCGTAATACTTTGCTTTGATAACTTGTAGATTTTTGCTATAAGTATATGAGTTCTTCATGACTAATGTTGAGTCCATGGATTATACGCACTTTTCTCACCCTTCCACCATTGCTAGCCTTTCTAATACCGCGCACTTTTCGCCGGTATCATATACCCACCATATACCTTCCTCAAAACAGCCACCATACCTACCTATTATGACATTTCCATAGCCATTCCAAGATATATTTCCATGCAACTTTCCACCGTTCCGTTTATTATGACACGCTCCATCATTGTCATATTGCTTAGCATGATCATGTAGTTGACATCGTATTTGTGCCAAAGCCACCATTCATAATTCTTTCATACATGTCACTCATGAATCATTGCATATCGGTACACACCGGGAGGCATACACATAGAGTCATATTTTGTTCTAAGTATCGAGTTGTAATTGTTGAGTTGTAAGTAAATAAAAGTGTGATGATCATCATTCTTAGAGCATTGTCCCAAGTGAGGAAAGGATGATGGAGACTATGATTCCCCCACAAGTCGGGATGAGACTCCGGACGGAAAAAAAAGATAAGAGGCCATAAAAAAGAGAAAAGGCCCAAATAAAAAAAATAAAAAAAATGAGAGAAAAAGAGAGAAGGGACAATGTTATTATCCTTTTACCACACTTGTGCTTCAAAGTAGCTCCATGATCTTCATAATAGAGAGTCACTCATGTTATCACTTTCATATACTAGTGGGAATTTTTCATTATAGAACTTGGCTTGTATATTCCAATAATGGGCTTCCTCAAATTGCCCTAGGTCTTCGTGAGCAAGCGAGTTGGATGCACACCCACTTAGTTTCTTTTGTTGAGCTTTCATATACTTATAGCTCTAGTGCATCCCTTGCATGGCAATCCCTACTCACTCACATTGATATCTATTAATGGGCATCTCCATAGCCCGTTGATACGCCTAGTTGATGTGAGACTATCTTCTCCTTTTGTCTTCTCCACAACCACCATCCTATTCCACATATCTTGCTATATCCATGGCTCACGCTCATGTATTGCGTGAAGATTGAAAAAGTTTTGAGAATGTAAAAGTATGAAACAATTGCTTGGCTTGTCATTGGGGTTGTGCATGATTTAAATACTTTGTGTGGTGAAGATAGAGCATAGCCGGACTATATGATTTTGTAGGATAACTTTCTTTGACCATGTTATTTTGAGAAGACATAATTGCTTTGTCGGTATGCTTGAAGTATTATTATTTTTATGTCAATATTAAACTTTTTGTCTTGAATCTTTCGAATCTGAATATTCATACCACAATTAAGAAGAATTACATTGAAATTATGCCAAGTAGCACTCCGCATCAAAATTATCTTTTTATCATTTACCTACTCAGGGCGAGCATGAATTAAGCTTGGGGATGCGATACGTCTCCAACGTATCTATAATTTTTGATTGCTCCATGCTATATTATCTATTATTTTGGACTATATTGGGCTTTATTTTACACTTTTATATTACTTTTGGGACTAACCTATTAACTGGAGGCCCAGCCCAGATTTGCTGTTTTTTTGCCTATTTCAGTGTTTCGAGGAAACGGAGTATCAGACGGAGTCCAAACGGAATGAAACCTTCAGGAACGTGATTTTCTCACCGAACATGATCCAGGAGACTTGGACCCTACGTCAAGAAACCAACAGGGAAGGCACGAGGTAGGGGGGCGCACCCTCCACCCTCGTGGGCCCTTGTTGCTCCATCGACGTACTTCTTCCTCCTATATATACCTACGTACCCCCGAACAATCAGATACAGAGCCAAAAACCTAATTCCACCGCCGCAACTTTCTGTATCCACGAGATCCCATCTTGGGGCCTGTTAGGAGGTCCATGGGAAGGAATCCACCATGGAGGGCTTCTACATCATCATAGCCTCTCCGATGAAGTGTGAGTAGTTTACTTAGGACCTTGGGTCCATAGTTAGTAGCTAGATGGCTTCTTCTCTCTTTTGGATCTCAATACAATGTTCTCCCCCCTCTCTCGTGGAGATCTATTCGATGTAATCTTCTTTTTGCGGTGTGTTTGTTGAGACCGATGAATTGTGGGTTTATGATGAAGATTATCTATGAGCAATATTTGAATCTTCTCTGAATTCTTTTATGTATGATTAGTTATCTGTGCAAGTCTCTTCGAATTATCCGTTTGGTTTGGCCAACTAGATTGGTAGTTCTTGCAATGGGAGAAGTGCTTAGCTTTGGGTTCAATCTTGCGGTGTCCTTTCCCGGTGTGATGAAGGGGCAGCAAAACGCGTATTGTATTGTTGCCATCGAGGATAACAAGATGGGGTTTTTATCATATTGCATGAATTTATCCCTCTACATCTTGTCATCTTGCTTAAGCGTTACTCTGTTTTCATTAACTTAATACTCTAGATGCATCTTTGGATAGCGGGCGATGAGTGGAGTAATAGTAGTAGATGCAGGCGAGTCAGTCTACTTGTCTCGGACGTGATGCCTATATACATGATCATACCTAGATACTCTCATAACTATGCTCAATTTTGTCAATTGCTCAACAGTAATTCGTTCACCCACCGTAAAATACTTATGCTCTTGAGAGAAGCCACTAGAGAAATCTATGGCCCCCGGGTCTATTCTCTATCATATCAATCTTCCCTTACTTTAGTATTGCTTTGCTTTTTTACTTTGCTTTTTATTTTACTTTGCATCTTTATACCAAAAATACCAAAAATATTATCTATCATCTCTATCGAGATCTCACTCTCGTAAGGGACCGTGAAGGGATTGACAACCCCTAATCGCGTTGGTTGCGTTGAGCTATTTGTTTTGTGTAGGTACGAGGGACTTGCGCATGGCCTCCTACTGGAATGATACCTTGGTTCTCAAAAACTGAGGGAAATACTTACGCTACTTTGCTGCATCACCCTTTCCTCTTCAAGGGAAAACCAACGCATGCTCAAGAGGTAGCATAGTCGTACGTCTTCACGATCTGACCGATCAAGTGCCGAACGCACGACACCTCCGAGTTCAGCACACGTTCAGCCCGATGACGTCCCTTGAACTCCGATCCAGCCGAGTATTGAGGGAGAGTTCCGTCAGCACGACGGCGTGGTGACGATGATGATGTTCTACCGACGCAGGGCTTCGCCTAAGCACCGCTACAGTATTATCGAGGTGGACTATGGTGGAGGGGGCACCGCACACGGCTAAAGGATCAAATGATCAATTGTTGTCCCTAGGGTGCCCCCCTGCCCCCGTATATAAAGGAGCAAGGGGGGAGGTGCGGCCGGCCAGGAGGAGGCGCGCCAGGAGGAGTCCTACTCCCACAGGGAGTAGGACTCCCTCCCTTTTCCTTGTTGGATTAGGAGAAGAGGGGGAAAGAGGTGGAGGAGAAGAAGGAAAGGGGGTGCGCCGCCCCCCTCTCCTTGTCCTATTCGGACTAGGGGGGAGGGGCGCACGGCCCTTGCCCTGGCCGCCTCTCCTCTTCTCCACTAAGGCCCACTATGGCCCATTAACCCCCGGGGGGTTCCGGTAACCCCTCCGGTACTCCGGTAAAATCCCGACTTCACCCGGAACACTTTCGATATCCAAACATAGGCTTCCAATATATCAATCTTCATGTCTCGACCATTTCGAGACTCCTCGTCATGTCCATGATCACATCCGGGACTCTGAACAACCTTCGGTACATCAAAACATATAAACTCATAATATAACTGTCATCCAAACTTTAAGCGTGCGGACCCTACGGGTTCGAGAACTATGTTGACATGACCGAGACACGTCTCCGATCAATAACCAATAGCGGAACCTGGATGCTCATATTGGCTCCCACATATTCTACGAAGATCTTTATCTGTCAGACCGCATAACAACCAACGTTGTTCCCTTTGTCATCGGTATGTTACTTGCCCGAGATTCGATCGTCGGTATCATAATACCTAGTTCAATCTCATTACCGGCAAGTCTCTTTACTCGTTCCGTAATACATCATCCCGCAACTAACTCATTAGCTGCAATGCTTGCAAGGCTTATAGTGATGTGCATTACCGAGTGGGCCCAGAGATACCTCTCCGACAATCGGAGTGACAAATCCTAATCTCGAAATACGCCAACCCAACAAGTACCTTCAGAGACACGTGTAGAGCACCTTTATAATCACCCAATTAAGTTGTGATGTTTGGTAGCACACAAAGTGTTCCTCCGGTAAACGGGGTTGCATAATCTCATAGTCATAGGAACATGTATAAGTCATGAAGAAAGCAATAGCAACATACTAAACGATCAAGTGCTGAGCTAACGGAATGGATCAAGTCAATCACATCATTCTCCTAATGATGTGATCCCGTTAACCAAATGACAACTCATGTCTATGGTTAGGAAACATAATCATCTTTAATTAACGAGCTAGTCAAGTAGAGGCATACTAGTGACACTCTGTTTGTCTATGTATTCACACATGTATTATGTTTTCGGTTAATACAATTCTAGCATGAATAATAAACATTTATCATGATATAAGGAAATAAATAATAACTTTATTATTGCCTCTAGGGCATATTTCCTTCAAATAACTCTATCAAAAACTCAATGTCCCGATCTGGCGGCATGCCTGGTAACTCCTCTGGAAATACATCCAGGTAATCCTTCACCACGGGCACTTCCTCCTGAACAACTCCTGTGAGAGAATTTACTTGGGCCCTCCTCGGCGCATGCCTGGAAACATACTTGATTCTTTTTCCCTCCGGGGTGGCGAGTAGAATTGACCTACTAGCAAAGTCAATGTTCCCTCCATACTTCGATAACCAATCCATTCCTAGTATCACATCCAAACCTTGTGACTCCAGTATTATTTGGTCTGAGGGGAAAACATGGCTTCCAATGGTTAAGGGTAACCGATCGCACCATCGGCTAGCCATATACTCTGCACCTGGTGAGCTTACTAACAAGGGTGTCCTAAGGGCTATGGTGGGTAACTTAAACTTGTCCACAAATCCCCTTGTGATGTATGAATGCGATGCACCCGTATAAAAAAGAACGAGAGCGGTAAATGACTTAACCAAAAACTTACCGATAACTGCATATGGCTGCTCTTCAACCTCCTCCACGTTCACGTGGTTCACTTGTCCCCTGTTGAAAGGGTTGGGCTTCTTCCCAGAGCTTCCATTGCCATTACCATTCTTTGCTTCAGAACATTCAGTGGCGTAATGTCCAATCTTCCCGCACTTGAAACAAGTAATGTGACTTAGATCCTTCTTGGCGGGTGTCGGTGTCAAAACCGGCGGATCCCGGGTAGGGGGTCCCGAATTGTGCGTCTAGGCGGATGGTAACAGGAGACAAGGGACACGATGTTTTTACCCAGGTTCGGGCCCTCTCGATGGAGGTAAAACCCTACTCTGCTTGATTAATATTGATGATATGGGTAGTACAAGAGTAGATCTACCACGAGATCAGAGAGGCTAAACCCTAGAAGCTAGCCTATGGTATGATTGTTGTTCGTCCTACGAACTAAAACCATCCGGTTTATATAGGCACCGGAGAGGGCTATGGTTACACAGAGTCGGTTACAATGGAAGGAGATCTACATATCCGTATCGCCAAGCTTGCCTTCCACGCCAAGGAAAGTACCATCCGGACACGGGACGGAGTCTTCAATCTTGTATCTTCATAGTCTAGGAGTCCGGCCGAAGGTTATAGTTCGGCTATCCGGACACCCCCTAATCCGGGACTCCCTCGGTAGCCCCGAACCAGGCTTCAATGACGATGAGTCCGGCGCATGATTTTGTCTTCGGCATTGCAAAGGCGGGTTCTTCTCCAACTCCTGTATTACTGTTGAATAGCGTCGACTTTTTCGTGAATATTGCTCTCCTTGGCTTCCGCGCCCAATAATGGCCGTCTTCCACGTGTCAAACAAATGTGAAAAGCTAGGGTGTTTTTACTTTTACCCCCCTAGCTGCGCAAATAAGCTGCCTTATAAAAGAGACGAGGATTTAGATCCGAATCACAACATCTCCCCTTCGCGAGCATTCATCGGGGCGCATCTGATAGAAACCCATTCTATCATGGCCAGTCGACGCAACTCCTCCTCTCGCCCTGCCAGCCCTCAGCCTGGAGATTGGGAGAGATGTTCTGTCCCACAGAGCGAGCTAGTGACGCTCCAAACCAAGGGATTTCTTCCCCCAGCCTTTATGGTTCCGGTTCGAGCCGGACTCACCACCTATAATGGCGGAAAGCAGGCGGAGAACGTCCCCAATCCCTCCAAAGGAGAGCGGGTATGCCTTGTCCCTTACTTAATAAGAGGGCTCGGATTTCCAACTCATCCGTTTCTCCGGGGGCTCTGAGTTCTCTGACCTCCACCGCACAACCTTACGCTTTGCCTCCATATTGCATATCGCGGGCTTGTAGCCCTTTGCGAGCTGTTCTTGGCGTCGAGGCTCACTTCACTGTGGAAGAAGCTGTTCTGCCTTGTGCCCAGCTCTAAGGAGGGGTCGATATATCAAGTGGGCAGAGCCGAACTATGGCGCATCGCCGGGACCAGATATCTATCCGGAACCACAAAGAAGGCATCCGAAGATTGGCCTTCAGAATGGTTTTATATAGAAGATGTCCCCCTGCCGGACCCTATGCCGATCGGCCTTCCTGAGTTCAATAATGCTCCTTTGAGGAAGCGCCTAAGCTGGCGCCCACGGAGCCCTCAAAAGGAAAATGTCAGGGACGTCCTTTACCTGATGAGCCGGATAAGATTACTAGCTCATTCCGGGCTGACCATGATCGGGGTCATGGCCACATGCATCATCTTGGGGTGCATCCGCTTCAAAGATAGGGGCCGCCCCATGTGGGACTTCAATGGGGAGGATGATGCCACCCGCTGCGGCCGTGAGGGGCGGGATCGATTCTTTGCCCGACGAAGGCCTTGTCCGCATTATACAAGGGAGAAGAGGAGGATTTCCTCCGCGTCAATCCACAGGGCGGATTTTCTATGTACGATCCTCCAAGCTGGGTAAGCGGACACTCCTTTATGCCCATCCGTTCCATATCCCCGTAGTTAGGTACCTTATTCTATGATTTTGACGCAGGAATTGCGCCGGGCTGTAAAGGACATAAACAGCACTCCTCCACAACCCGAGGATCCGGAAAGGTCCCTCGATCTGGCCTCCCAAGAGGATCCGGACATATCCGTGGAGCTAATCGATGGGGTATTTTACCAACTGACCATCGACAATGCCCTGGTCGCCATTACGGCCGATTACCCGGAATATTTCCAGCCTCACAGGTAACTAAGACCGAAGTCCCAATACTTTGAAAACGATCCACCCGTGCTTATCTTTGATCACCGTATATCAATGGTGTTTTGCAGGGGGAGCCCTTGAGGCGGAAGGCCGAGCCTGCGGTGGCTAGCCAACAAAGGGCAGCAAGGCCCAGCAGGCTGAAAAGAAGTGCGGTCCGGATTGAGACGCCGGCGCCACGGTATGGCACGCCGCCTTATTCCCAGGTTTTATTCCCGGAAGGTATACTAACGCTCTTGCTTTCTTCAGGAAAAAGAGCGCTCGCCGGACTATATCCGGAGAGGCTGCCAATCGAGCCTCCACCAGCCAGGCTCCAACGCCAGTCCAGGCGGAGGCGAACACGAGGCGTCGTCGGACACTCCTCCCGGCAGAGGATGCCGACGGACTATCTGCCACCAATTCCGAGGTGGAGAGTGCCATGAATCACAGGCGCCCGCCCAGGACTGTTCTCCGTGGCGCATGTTTCTCCCAAGAGGCATTGGATGCCTTCAATTCGGAGATCGCACCTCCGTGCCGCTCAAAATGGTCTAGCGAGCCACGCGGGCGGTATGTGAAAGACATACGGGTGAGAAAATTTGATGGTTATATATACCAAGAGCCCCGAGACTTGAAATAGTTAGAATAACTGATTTAAGGATCATTTATCATCTGAGGATCTTACAAAAATAATACCCAACTGTCCCAGAGCTGGAAGAGTGCAAAGCCCAACTTGAGGCCGCTAGCCCTTTGCAGGGGAGGCCAAGGAGACCCCTCCGTAATATACGCTTGAAAGATAAGTATGTTGTGAAATGCGGTGTATGTGTAAATCGACAATATCATTGCGAGATGGCGCCGAGTAGATCCGGACAAGCAACAACTCTTGCGCCGGTTAAAAGCCGGGAGAGCGTGCTTACGAGGGTGAGGCAGAGAAGAATAATCTCCAAGATGCCAACACCCAGTGGGAGAGGAACTCAAAGATGTTCGTGCCCGGTGGCGGACTCCGTGAAGGAGAATCAACGGCTTCGACGCGGCATTTTTAGTAAGTGCTTGAACAAACTTTGAAAAAGAGTTCGGCGAAGAAGTCGACTAACAGAGTTATGTTTGTAGGTATGCTCACAGATCGTCGTGCAGAGGAAATGCCCGGTTCTACGTGTGACCTTCTTCCCGAGCTCTTACAACTGCACGAACGAGTTGGCGGTGATGAAGGGCGTCGCCTGTGCCTTGTGGCTATCTGTCTCCCTGCCGAAGGCCTTGGAGAGCTTGCGGAGAGGCTTAAGGGAAGGGGCGCTTCCGATTATGGAAGATCTTGGCCTACCGTCAAAGGCGCCCAGGAGGCTTGGGCCATGGTGAAGACGCGGTACCACGGTTGTCGACCCAAACCACATGGCCGAGTCGGACTGTGGGGCCCAATGGGAAGGAGATCCTGTGATCTTAGTGTACGGCCAAGTAGAATTGGCCGCAAAGTATTCCCAACAGGATCAGTAAACTAGACAGCCTATTAGATGGTATTGAGGAGGAATACGCCCAAATCAATTTGACTATGTAATTTAAGATGACATGTAAAAATGCCTTCTAGACGGATTGTAGATCGTTTGTCATGGCGGACCTTTTCGCTTCAACCTCGGGACCCTATAGTCCGGAGTGTGTCTTAATACCATCACGGTTATGTAAGAACCGGGGTATGCATGGAGACCAGGCGTAGGGGTCATTAGTGCTTTAGCAGACAAGTGCCCAACTAGCTATGTTATATTACATGGTTAGTAAGAAACATCTTCCAGGGAGAATAGTTCCGTTAGGAGTTCCTTTCCCTGGGAGGCATGCCTTAAAGTGCATGTCCGACTGCGGAAAAAGCGAAAAAGCATCTGAGGCGGATAAATAAATAAGTGAGAAATCATCTTTAGTTCACCGATCGAATATTCCCTTAAGAACGCTAGCTTTTGGCTTCACCCGGTCTGAGGTACACATCCGGGTGACCAGCGGTAATAATCGCCATAGGTGCTCCTTTACCACCTAGCCGAACAATCGGGAACGTGAGGGTAAGCACAGAGCCGAGCAACCCAGCTTGGCCAAAACATAAGTCATATCGATGCATATAATGGTGAATAAAGGTACATGCGGAAGCATTACGCATGTGTTAGGCATAAAGCCCGTAAAATAAGCTTCATTAAAGAAGCCCCAGTATAATGAGCGCGGATAGCGCGTCAAGTATCATCGCGAACAATGCGCGAACGAGCCTTTAAACGCTGTAAGAAAAAAAAAGAGGAGAAGGAGGAAATATAAGACAGCTAATGTGTAAAAAATAGACAGAGGAAGGAGGCGAACTCGAGAATCCGGCGCTAAGCGTAGAATCTTCGGAGGCGGGCATGTTCCATGGGTTCGGCTCGAGTCGGTTATCTGATGCATCTCGCAGACGGTACGCTCCACCGGTCAGGACTTGGTCGATAATAAAGGGACCTTCCCATTTGGGCTTGAGTTTGTCCTTTTTCTTGTCCGGCAAGCGTAGAACTAATTCGCCAACATTGTAAGTTTTGGCCCGTACTTCTCTGCTTTGATATCTTCGAGCCTGCTGTTGATAGAATGCGGAACGGGCTTTGGCCACGTCACGCGCCTCCTGCAAGGCATCCAAACTGTCCTGCTGATCGAGCTCGGCTTCTTTCTTCATACATGCGCACACGAGGTGAGTCATGAATTATGTCACGAGGCGAGCGCCTCTGCGCCGTATACCATAAAGAATGGTGTGAATCCGGTGGTGCGATTGGCGTGGTCCGCAGCCCCCGTAGTCGGAGTCGAAGCTCCTCTACCCGGTGCGTGTTAGATTCCTTGAGGGACCGCACTAATCTGGGTTTGATGCCGCTCATGATTAGACCATTTGCTCGTTCGACTTGACCGTTAGTTTGAGGGTGATAGATCAAGCATAGTCGAGCTTGATGCCCATGTTTTTGCACCGAGTTTGACCTCGTCGGCCGTGAAGTTCGTGCAGATTATCGGTGATGATCTTTGTGGGGACGCCGTGGCGGTGTACGACCCGATATGAAGTCTATCATCGATGCGGATTCGCCGTCTTAACGAGCTTGGCCTCTATCCATTTGGTGAACTTATCCACCATGACCAGTGAGGTATTTTTGCTTGTGGGTTCCTCCTTTAAGGGTCCAACCATGTCAAGCCCAGACATGAAGGGCCGGGTGATGGGTATAGTTTGGAGGCGGTGGGTGGCATGTGGCTTTGATTAGCAAAGAGTTGTGCAATCGACGCATCGTTGGACCAAGTCTGAGCATCTGCCGGGTGTCGGCCAATAGAATCTGTCGGAAGGCCTTACTTACCAGGCCGGGCTGTGGCGTGGTGCCCGCGAGTCCGCATGAATTTCAGCGGAAGATTCCGCCCTTCCTCTTCGGAGATACACCTTTGAAGGACTCGGTGGTGCTTTTCTTATAGAGCTCTCCCTCATGGACTTTATAGGCTTTAGATTGCCGCACTATGAAACGTGCCTCATTTTGGTCCTCGGAAGTTCTCGCCTAGTTAGGTAGGCTAGGAATGGTTCGATCACGCAGGCAATGACTGCCATTATTACGTGGGCTGAAGATGTTACTTCGTTGGCGAGCCTCCAATTGTGTCAGAATGTTCGGTGTCGGGCAGTGCTGTTGGGTCCGGGATGTTATTTCCGGACTCCCCTTCCCATGATACGGATGGCTTGAACAGCCTCTGTAAGAAGATATTGGGGGGGACGGCATCGCGCTTTGCACCAATACGTGCCAGGACGTCTGCTGCCTGATTGTTTTCCCGGGCTATATGGTGAAATTCGAGCCCCTCAAACCGAGCTGACATTTTTAGGACGGCGTTGCCATAAGCTGCCGTTTTCAGATCCTTGGCGTCAAAGTCTCCATTTATTTGGGATATCACGAGGTTTGAGTCCCCGCGCACCTTTAGGCGTTGAATGCCCATGGATACTGCCATCCGGAGACCATGTAGAAGGGCCTCGTATTCAGCTGCGTTGTTGGAGTCCGTATACATTATCTGGAGTACGTATTGAACTGTATCTCCTGTTGGGGACGTCAGAACGACGCCAAATTTCTAGACCGACCAACATTTTGGAGCCGTCAAAGTGCATGATCCAGTTGGAATATGTGCTTGGTACTCTTTAGGGAGTTAAGCTTGATCCATTCGGCGATGAAGTCGGCCAAAACTTGCGACTTAATTGCTCGCCGTGGCTTATAGGTTATGTCGAGCGGGAGGAGCTCAATGGCCCATTTGGCAATCTGGCCCATCGCGTCAGCGGTTGTTTATAATGTCATTAAGGGTACTTCGGAGGCTCTTGTTATCGAGCAGTCTTGAAAGTAGTGTCGAAGCTTCGGGATGCCATAAACACAGCGTCGCTATCTTTTGATAATGCGGATACCGTGACTTGCATGGAGGAGGACAAGGGACACGTAGTAGACTGGTTTTTGAAGGGGAAACTTGTGTCCGTCCGTTTCTCGTTCGACAACGAGCACCGCGCTTACAACTTGATGAGTTGCGGCGATGTATAATTCGCCCATGTTGGGCGCGGCCAGGACCGGGTTTGTTGCCAATATGGCTTTTATTTCTTCGAGTCCGGCCGTGGCGGCATCCGTCCACTCGAAGTGTTCGGTGCGCCGGAGGAGGCGATAGAGGGGTAATGCCTTTTCTCCTAGACGGGAGATGAAGCGGCTTAGAGCCGCCACGCATCCGGTCAACTTTTGTATTTGTTTGAGGTCCTTTGGGATATCCAATTGTGGCAGAGCTCGGATCTTGGCTGGGTTTGCTTCAATTCCTCTACCGGATACAATGAAGCCCAAGAGCTTTTCGGTGATGCGCCGAAAACGCATTTTTCCAGGTTAAGTTTGATGTCATATGTTCGGAGATTATCGAATGTGAGCCTCAAGTCGTCTACTAGAGTTTCGACATGCTTGGTTTTGACGACCACATCATCTACGTATGCCTCCACTGTTTTGCCGATCTGGTTTGCAGACATGTCTGAATTATGATGCGCTGATATGTTGCGCCGGCGTTTTTGAGCCCGAAGGGCATTGTGTTGAAGCAGAATGGGCCGCATGGGGTGATAAATGCCGTTGCGGCTTGATCAGGTTCTGCCATCTTAATTTTATGGTAGCCAGAGTATGCGTCGAGGAAACACAATGAATCGTGTGTCCTGCGGTAGCGTCGATAATTTGATCGATGCGGGGAGGAAAGGATCCTTTGGGCAAGCCTTGTTGAGGTCCTTGAAATCGACACATAGGCGCCGAGATTTGTCCTTCTTTGGTACCATCACCGGGTTTGCTAATCAGTCCGGATGTTTTATATCTCGATGAATCCGGCCTCCAATAGTTTGGCTAGCTCCTCTCCCATGGCTTGTCTCTTAGGTTCGGAGAAACGCCAAGAGCCTGTTTGACTGCTTGAATCCTTTTAGGATGTTTAGGCTGTGCTTTCGGCCAATGGCGTGGGATTCTGGCATGTCGAAGGGTGCCCGAGCAAAAATGTCCCAATTTTCGTAGAGAATTCTCGTAGTGCAGCGTCTACATCGGGGTTTAATTGTGCCCCAATGGAAGCCGTTTTGTAGGGTCCGTTGGGTGGACTTGGAATTTGACTATTTAGATGCGCTTGTTTAAAGTAGGTGGACTTGGATCTTTTATCGGTATCACATCGTCCTGTTCACCGTGGAGCGTAAGCGCGGTCAGGTTCCTCGGCCGCTAGGGCTTCGGATAGTGCCTCAAGGGCTAGTGCGGCTGTCTTATTTTCAGCGCGAGTGCTATGTCCGGTCACTAGCAAGAGTGATGAGTCCGTTGGGCCCGGGCATTTCGAGCTTCATGTACCCGTAATGGGGTATAGCTTGAAAAATTGTGAATGCCTCTCGTTCTAATAGAGCGTGGTATCCGCTGCTGAACGGGGCCACTTGGAACGTGACCTCTTCGGACCTGTAATTATCCGGCGTGCCGAACACCACATCCAGTGTGATTTTACCTATGCAGCTCGCTTCCCGACTGGGGATTATTCCTCTAAAGGTTGTCTTTGCTTCGCTCAATGCGGCTCCAGTCTATTTCCATTTTCAAGGGTTTCCTCATAAATGAGGTTCAATCCGCTGCCACCGTCCATGAGTACCTTGGTAAAGGCGGGCCGCCCACTATTGGACCGAGGACCAATGCTCTTTGGTGCTCGGGCTGTTCGGAATTTAGGTTCATCACTGGCATTAAAGGTAATAGCCGTGTCACTCCATGGATTTATTGTTGCTACTTGGTAGACTTCGGCGAGGCTGCGGAGTGTTCGTTTTCGCATATTGTTTGATGCGAAAGTCTCGAAGACTGTTAATACCGTACTGGTATCCTTGGGCTGATGCTTTGTAGATGCTGGGGTTAGAAGCTCCTCGCCACTTTTGGCCACCTGCCGGAGTATCCAACATGCTCTAAGGCTATGAGTTGGTGTAGCGCCCTACGTGCTATGAATTTTACGAGGTCCGTTGAGCCACCCCTCCAAGACGGTTCCATGCCCGTGGGGTTTTTTGTTTTGGTGTTTAACCCGGTGATTGGCGATAATGCACCCTTTTGTTTTGACTGGTTTGTATTCGGGGCGGATTGTCCCAAAATCTTACCGGTTTTCGAGCGCTTTCCATCGCCGCAGTACTTTTCGTACTATGGACGCCAAGTCGACAAAGCGTGTAATTTCACGGCGACCTATATGGCGTTGAGGATTCCCATGTCCGTGCGATTATTGCGAGAAGAATAAAATTGCGTCTTCCTCACGTCGATCCTTTATCCTGTTCATAATCGGGAGGAATCGCCCGATAATGATGTCTTGTTTCTTCAGGCTCTTGCCTAATATTGGATAGATCGCTTATGTTGGTGGGTGGGTGGAATTAAATCTGGAAACCCCACCTAATCTGAGGCTCAAGGGCCAAGGAGTTTCGAACTTCGGAAGCTTGGGTTCTTGGTTGTTATCCACCGAATCTAGCCCGTTGCACGACTCTAAGTTCAGGTCTTGAGTGACGTCCTCCCTCCGCGGGTATCCGGCTTGGAGGGATTGGGAATCCGGACATAGTTAGTCCTTAAGATAGATGAGGGGTCGTCGCGTTGTTCCTCCACAACATCAACGTGATGGGTGACCTGGGGAGAGTTAATCTCTCTCAGATCGGGTTTAGGCCTGATCTGATCGTGGTCTGAAGCGACTCCCAGGGCGGCGATGCGATCCAAGAGCTCGTTTAAAGAAGAGAGCTCCATCGGATCAAACTGCTCGGCAAGTTCCGAGTTGACATGAAGATTGCTTTTGATGACCCGAGAAGTCACCGTCGGCGCGGCGGCCGAACAGACGGTCATAAGAAAACCGCCTAGCGGAGAGTTTGGCCGATAGCCAAAGCTCCTTTAGCAACAGAGCCGTCTTTAAAAGACGGGATGAGGCATCCTTCGATGGCGACAGCACAATGAACTCTCAATGAAAGCACCAATGTCGATTGTCAAAACCGGGGATCTCGGGTAGGGGGTCCCGAATCGTGCGTCTAGGCGGATGGTAACAAGAGACAAGGGACACGATGTTTTACCTGTGTTCGGGCCCTCTCGATGGAGGTAAAACCCTACTCCCGCTTGATTAATATTGATGATATGGGTAGTACAAGAGTAGATCTACCACGAGATCGTAGAGGCTAAACCCTAGAAGCTAGCCTATGGTATGATTGTTGTTAGTCCTCTGGACTAAAACCCTCCGGTTTATATAGGCAACGGAGAGGGCTAGGGTTACACAGAGTCGGTTACAATGGAAGGAGATCTAGATATCCGTATCGCCAAGCTTGCCTTCCACGCCAAGGAAAGTCCCATCCGTACACAGGACGAAGTCTTCAATCTTGTATCTTCATAGTCCAGGAGTCCGGCCGAAGGTTATAGTTCGGCTATCCGGACACCCCCTAATCCGGGACTCCCTCAGCGGGCGTTGCTGGGTTAGAGCGGTTCGGATTGCTGTCTGCTCCATTCCCGTTTCCATTCTTGGGGCCATTGTGGTTATGCAAACTACCCCCACTGTGGGTATGTCCTCGTAAATCCTCCCGAGTTCGGGGTGAAACGAGGCTTCTGCTGAGCCCCTGAATTGTACTTCCCTTGTCCATACTTCCACTTGCGACTCTCAATCTGCTGCTGCTTCCCTTCAATCATAAGAGCCTTGTCTACCAGCTCCTGGTAGTTGTTGAATGTTGCCTCCATCAACTGCATGATCATCTCATCATTCAGCCCTTCCATAAACTTCTCCTGCTTCGCGACATCTGTGGCAACATCATCAGGGGCATAGCAAGATAGCTTACTAAACTCATCTACGTACTGAGCCACAGTACAATTTCCCTGGCGCAAGTTGCGAAACTCACGCTTCTTCATGCTCATAACTCTTGTTGAGACATGGGCTGTGCGGAATGCTTGCTAAAACTGATCCCAAGTGATATTGGCTATAGGGAAAGTGGCTGTGTAATTCTCCCACCATGAAGCTGCTGGTCCATCCAATTGGTGTGCGGCAAAACGCACCTTCTCAGCATCTGTGCAACATGCGGTGGTCAACTCCCTTCCAACCTTGCGTAGCCAGTCATCAGCAACTATTGGCTCGGTGCTACTGGAAAACACTAGCGGCTGCAACCTCAGAAAACGGGCTAAGTAATCAACTGGTGGTGGTGGCGGAGGGTTGTTGTTGCTGTTGCCTTGGTTCTGGACTAATATCTGCATCAAGCCATTCTGCTGCTGGATCAACTGGGTGATCTCCGGTGGGAAGACAAATCCGTTATCCCGTCTCGGAGGCATCTGATGGGTTTATAGGGGAGAGATTAGAATAGAAATGAGGTCTAGTGAGAAAACACTACCCATATGCACATGAGACAAACACAATCATATCACACCAAATCAATTCAAGCAAGGGCTTACAATCGGTCTAGAACTGTCGTTACAAAAGTGCTCGGACTACTATTATATACATGGGGGAATACTACTAATCTTATGGTGGTCATCTAGAAATTTTGATCGATGGAAGACTCCATGATATCTGCTGCACCTTCGTCTTCATAATCATCATCACTATCGTCAGGGTCGGAGTCGGTGTCGTCGATAATGATGTAGTCTTCAGAACGAATTTCCTTAGGTTCATCGTCCTCTCCTCCGGGCGCGGGGTCTCCCAAGAATACTCCTATCTTTCTTATCAGGTCATCATTCTTTTCCACGAGTATCATCATTTCCTCCTCGTATCCATCGCTTGTAGACTTGAGTTCCTCTTCTAGCTCTGTGATCCTGGTCATCGCCTTCTTCAAATCTATCATGCCTACGCACATCGGGTTCTCCTGTCGACGAATGTGTTGGTTTAACTCCTGGATGAAAGCTGCAATGGACCTGTCCCTCCTGGTGTTGACTATCTCCCATTGCTCATCTCGGCGCCCACATATTTGGTAGATAGTGTCCTTCAGCTCCTGTTTGTAGACTTCTCCAATTCGTCCCATAGTAATGTGGGCTACCATGCTCTTGCATAGACTCCAGGTTGGTGCATCAAAGGAAAACTCTATGGGCTTAGTGACTGGTGTGAATGTCCTTCCTGGAACTTGAACTCGAATCAACCATCGCTCCTCTTCTGGTAAAGTGGCGGTGTAGGTCCCGGTGAAGCTTGGTATTCCGATGTTCAGGTACCTAGTGACTTCCTTCAAGTGTCGTCCAAAGGGTGTGTCTTCATCCGGTTGAGCAAACTTGTTCCTTGAGTCCGCCATCCTAAAGAGTAGAAAATGGAGGAAGTCAGAAATGAGTAGAGAAGAGTGACCTATGGCTCATCTTAGTGGTCGTGTCCTACATTCAGCGTGTGCTCTGATACCATCTTGTAGCGATCCGACCTCAGACGGTCAAATCTCTGTGTTCAGTGTCATTCCTGGATCGATAATGCTGACACACAGTACTCAAAGGATTTATAACAGAGTGGCAATCACACACTTATTACATCGAATGTCTCAAAAGAGAACTTATTACAATAAATATGGCTTAAGGCCATCTAAATAAGATAACAGCGGAAGGCTTGGAAGATAAAGTGAGTCCATCAACGCCAACAGCATAGCTGAGTGCATGACAAACGACCTAGCACACCTTACTCCTTGTCTGAAAAGCCTGCAACATGATATGTTGCAGCCCGAAAACGGGTCAGCACATGGAATATGCTGGCAATATAACAAAGTAGAGCAATGAACAGATAAAAACTATCACTACATGCATATATGGCTGGTGGAGGCTCTAAGGTTATATTGTTTTGCGAAAAGCCAATTTTTTCCTACAACAAAGGAATAGATTTTATTTAACTATCATGGTGGTTGAAACATCATTGAGAAGGTTCCTCCAACTCAATCCCAATTAAAGTAATCATTAACATCCCAACAAATTAAATTAGAGTGACGAGATCAAATCAATAATTCAAGTACCAGATACTCAAGATGTCCATAACCGGGGACATGGCTAACCATGATTAGTTCATACACTCTGCAGAGGTTTGCGCACTTTTCCCCACAAGACTCGATCTCCTCCGTTGGATTTCTCGCAATACATGGTGTTTGAGAAACGGATGACCGAGACATAGTCTTTGAGAAGCAGTAACTCTAACCACAGGTAGACAGTATCAACCTACATCCCCTACATCTGCTAGCCTACCACCGAAGAGGTCATGCAACTTACTCAACTATGCTAGAGCCCATAATAGCTTGTGGCTGCACACGGAAGTTTCTAGCATGAATAATCTTATGATCCCTTTGAGCACAGGTGGCGGACCGTAGGATGATCACACGGGTACTCCGGGATATCCTAGGACAACACTGGATTCTCCGGGTGCCCACAAGCAATCCACCCAGATGTGTATTAAAGTTGCCACCTTAAGTTGAATGATACGTCCATTTTGAATCATGCTTTTATATCGATATTTATTGCATTATGGGCTGTTATTACACGTTATGTCACAATACTTATGCCTATTCTCTCTTATTTTACAAGCTTTACATAAGGAGGGAGAATGCCGGCAGCTGGAATTCTAGGCTGGAAAAGGAGCAAATATTAGAGACCTATTCTGCGCAACTCCAAAAGTCCTGAAACTCCACGAAATATCTTATAATATATAATAAAAAATCCTCACCAAAGATGAAGGCCAGGGGGCCCACACCCTGTCAACGAGGATGGGAGGCGCGCCCCCCTCCTAGGGCGCGCCCCCTACCTCGTGGGCCCCCTAGTGGCCCTCCGATACCCATCTTTTGCTATATGAGGTCTTTCCCCGTGAAAAAAAATCAGAAGCAACCTTTCGGGACGAAACTCCGCCGCCACGAGGCGGAACCTTGGTGGAACCAATCTAGGGCTCCGGCAGACTGTTTGCTGGGGACACTTCCCTCCGGGAGGGGGAAATTGTCATCATCATCATCACCAACGTTCCTCTCATTGGGAGAGGGCAATCTCCATCAACATCTTCACCAGCACCATCTCCCCTCAAAACCCTAGTTCATCTCTTGTATCCAATTCTTGTCTCCAAGTCTGGGATTGGTACTAGTAGGTTGCTAGTAGTGTTGATTACTCCTTGTAGTTGATGCTAGTTGGTTTATTTGGTGGAAGATCATATGTTCAGATCCTATATGCATATTAATACCCTCCGATTATGAACATGAATATGCTTTGTGAGTAGATACGTTTGTTCCCGAGGACATGGGAGAAGTCTTGCTATTAGTAGTCATGTGAATTTGGTATTCGTTCGATATTTTGATGAAATGTATGTTGTCTAGCCTCTAGTGGTGTTATGTGAACGTCGACTACATAACACTTCACCATTATTTGGGCCTAGAGGAAGGCATTGGGAAGTAATAAGTAGATGATGGGTTGCTAGAGTGATGAAGCTTAAACCCTAGTTTATGCGTTGCTTTTGTAAGGGCTGATTTGGATCCATATGTTTCATGCTATGGTTAGGTTTACCTTAATACTTTTGTTGTAGTTGCAGATGCTTGCAATAGAGGTTAATACTAAGTGGGATGCTTGTTCAAGTAAGAACAGCACCCAAGCACCGGTCCACCCACATACCAAATTATCAAAGTACCGAGCGCGAATCATATGAACGTGATGAAAACTAGCTTGACGATATTCCCATGTGTCCTCGGGAGCGCTTTTCCTATTATAAGAGTTTGTCCAGGCTTGTCCTTTGCTACAAAAAGGATTTGGCCACCTTTCTGCACTTTATTTACTTTATTTACTTGTTGCTCGTTACAAATTATCCTATCACAAAACTATCTGTTACCACTTATTTCACTACTTGCAGAGAATACCTTGCTGAAAACCACTTATCATTTCCTTCTGCTCCTTGTTGGGTTCGACACTCTTACTTATCGAAAAGGACTATGATAGATCCCCTATACTTGTGGGTCATCAAGACTCTTTTGGTGCCGTTCTGGGAGTGAAAGCGCCTTTGGTAGGTGGAATTTGGTAAGGAAAAATTTATATAGTGTGCTGAAATTTCATCGTCACTTGTTACTATGGAAAGTAATCCTCTGAGGGGCTTGTTCGGTGTATCTTCACCCCGACCAGCAGAAAGCAAAAGAGTTGCTCCTCAACCTAATGAACCTCTTGAACCTATTGAAAATGAAACTCCTTTTGAAGTTCCTTCGGGTATGATGGAAAAACTGCTAGCTAATACTTTTGTAGGAGATGGAACCAAGCATCCTGATGAACACTTAATATATGTGGATGAGGTTTGTGGATTATTTAAGCTTGCAGGTATACCCAATGATGTTGTTAAGAAGAAGGTCTTCCCTTTATCTTTGAAGGGAGATGCATTGACATGGTATATGCTATGTGATGATACGAGATCATGGAACTACAAAAGATTGAAACTGGAATTTCATCAAAAATATTATCCTATGCATCTTGTTCATCGTGATCGCAGTTACTTATATAATTTTTGGCCTCACAAAGGAGAAAGCATCGCTCAAGCTTGGGAGAGGCTTAAATCAATGTTATATTCATGCCCCAATCATGATCTCCCAAGAGAGATAATTATTCAAAGTTTTTATGCTCAGCTTTCTCATAATAATCAAACCATGCTCGATACTTCTTGTGCCGGCTCTTTTATGATGAAGACTATTGAATTCAGATGGAATTTATTGGATAGAATTAAACGCAACTCTGAAGATAGGGACCTCGACGAAGGTAAGGAGTCAAGTATGACTCCTAAGTTTGATTGTGTTAAATCTTTTATGGATACCGATATTTTCCGTAAGTTTAGCACTAAATATGGACTTGACTCTGAGATAGTAGCTTCTTTCTGTGAATCTTTTGCTACTTATGTTGATCTCCCCAATATTGGAGAAAAGACTGTCACTTATAATGTTCCTATTGTTCCTACCTCTTATGTTGAGAAACCACCTTTCCCTGTTAGAATAAAGGATCATGCTAAAGCTTCAACTGTGGTTCGTAAAAGCAATATTAGAACTTATACACCTCCTGAGCAGGTCAAAGTAGAACCTAATATTGCTATTGTTAAAGATCTCTTGTCTGATAATATTGATGGGCATGTTATTCAATTATGCGGTGAAACTGCTAGAATTGCCAAACTTAGTGCTAAAGATAAACATAGACGTGTGGTAGGCGTGCCTGTTATTTCTGTTAAAATAGGAGATCATTGTTATCATGGCTTATGTGATATGGGTGCCAGTGCTAGTGTTATACCTATTACCTTGTATGAAGAAATTAAGCATGAAATCGCACCTGCTGAAATAGAAGATATTGATGTTACAATTAAACTTGCCAATAGAGATACTATATCGCTAGTGGGAATTGTTAGAGATGTTGAACTCTTGTGTGGGAAAACTAAATATCCTGCTGATTTTCTTGTTCTTGGTTCCCCACAAGATAGCTTTTGTCCCATTATATTTGGTAGACCCTTCTTAAATACTGTCAATGCTAGAATAGATTGCGAAAAGAATGTTGTTACTATTGGCTTGGATGACATGATTCATGAGTTTAATTTCTCTAAATTTAGTAAAAAACACCGTGAAGAAGAATTGCCTAGTAAGGATGAAATTATTGGTCTTGCTTCTATTGTCGCATTCTCCTAGTGATCCTCTAGAACATTCTTTGCTAGACCATGAAAATGATATGTTTATGAATGAAAGAAGGGAAATAGATGAAGTATTCTTTAAACAGGAACATATTCTGAAACATAATTTGCCTGTTGAAATCTTAGGGGATCCCCCTCCACCCAAGGGTGATCCGTGTTTGAGCTTAAACCGTTGCATGATAATCTTAAATATGCTTATCTTGATGAAAAGAAAATATATCCTGTTATTATTAGTGCTAACCTTTCGTGAGCATGAAGAAGAGAGATTATTGAAAACTCAAGAAGCACCGCAGGTCGCTATTGGATATACTCTTGATGATCTTAAGGGCATTAGTCCCACTCTATGTCAACATAAAATAAATTTGGAAGAAGATGCCAAACCGGTTCGCGATCATCAACGAAGTGGTAAGAAAAGAAATACTAAAGCTTCTGGAGGCAGGTATAATTTATCCCGTTGCTGATAGTCAATGGGTAAGTCATGTTTATTGTGTCCCTAAGAAGGGAGGTGTTACTATTGTTCCTAATGATAAAGATGAATTGATCCCGCAAAGAATTATTACAGGTTATAGGATGGTAATTGATTTCTGCAAATTAAATAAAGCTACTAAGAACGATCATTACCCCTTACCTTTTATTGATCAAATGCTAGAAAGATTATGCAAACATACACATTATTGCTTCCTAGATGGTTATTCTGGTTTCTCTCAAATACCTGTGACGGCTAAAGATCAATCAAAGACTACTTTTACGTGCCCTTTTGGTACTTTTGCTTATAGACGTATGCCTTTTGGTTTATGTAATGCACCTGCTACCTTTCAAAGATGCATGATGGCTATATTCTCTGACTTTTGTGAAAAGATTTGTCAGGTTTTCATGGACGACTTTTCCGTCTATGGATCCTCTTTTGATGATTGCTTGAGCAATCTTGATCGAGTTTCGCAGAGATGTGAAGAAACTAATCTTGTCTTGAATTGGGAAAAGTGCCACTTTATGGTTAATGAAGGTATTGTCTTGGGGCATAAAGTTTCTGAAAGAGATATTGAAGTTGATAAAGCCAAAGTTGATGCTATTGAAAAGATGCCATGTCCCAAGGACATCAAAGGTATAAGAAGTTTCCTTGGTCATGCCGGATTTTATAGGAGGTTCATTAAGGACTTCTCCAAAATTTCTCGGCCTCCGACTAATTTATTACAAAAAGATATACCATTTGTCTTTGATGATGATTGTGTAGAAGCATTTACTTAAGAAAACATTAATCTCTGCACCTAATGTTCAGCCACCTGATTGGAATTTACCTTTCGAAATAATGTGTGATGCTAGTGATTATGCTGTAGGTGTTGTTCTAGGGCAAAGAGTTGATAAGAAATTAAATGTTATCCATTATGCTAGTAAAACTTTAGACAATGCTCAAAGAAATTATGCTACTACTGAAAAAGAATTTTTAGTAGTTGTATTTGCATGTGATAAGTTCAGACCTTATATTGTTGATTCTAAAGTAACTATTCACACTGATCATGATGCTATTAAATACTTAATGGAAAAGAAATATGCTAAACCTAGACTTATTAGATGGGTTCTCTTGCTACAAGAATTTGATATGCATATTGTTGATAGAAAGGGAGCTGAGAACCCCGTTGCAGACAACTTTTCTAGGTTAGAAAATGTCCTTGGTGACCCACTACCTATTGATGATAGCTTTCCTGATGAGCAATTAAATGTCATAAACACTTCTCGTAGTACTCCATGGTATGCTGATTATGCTAATTACATTGTTACTAAATTTATACCACCTAGTTTCACATACCAGCAAAAGAAAAAGTTTTTCTACGATTTGAGACATTACTTTTGGGATGACCCACATCTTTATAAAGAAGGAGTAGATGGTGTTATTAGACGTTGTGTACCTGAGCATGAACAGAATGCAGATCCTACGCAAGTGTCACTCCCAAGCTTATAGAGGACACCACTCACCGAGATAGAACTGCACATAAGGTATTGCAATTCGGTTTTATTGGCCTACTCTCTTCAAGGATGCCCGTAAGTTTGTCTTGTCTTGTGATGAATGTCAAAGAATTGGTAATATTAGTAGATGTCAAGAAATGCCTATGAATTATTCACTCGTTATTGAACTATTTGATGTTTGGGGCTTTGATTATATGGGACCTTTTTCCCGCCTCTAATGGATATACACATATTTTAGTTGCTGTTGATTACGTTACTAAGTGGGTAGAAGCTATTCCAACTAGTAGTGCTGATCATAACACTTCTATTAAAATGCTTAAGGAAGTCATTTTTCCGAGGTTTGGAGTCCCTAGGTATTTAATGATTGATGGTGGTTCACATTTTATTCATGGTGCTTTCCGTAAAATGCTTGCTAAGTATGACGTTAATCATAGAATTGCATCTCCATATCACCTGCAGTCTAGTGGTCAAGTAGATTTGAGTAATAGAGAGCTCAAATTAATTTTGCAAAAGACTGTCAATAGGTCTAGAAAGAATTGGTCCAAGAAACTTGATGATGCATTATGGGCCTATAGAACTGCATATAAAAATCCTATGGGTATGTCTCCAGTATAAAATGGTTTATGGAAAAGCATGTCACTTACCTCTCGAACTAGAGCATAAGGCTTATTGGGCTATTAAAGAGCTCAACTATGATTTCAAACTTGCAGGTGAGAAGAGGTTATTTGATATTAGCTCACTTGATGAATGGAGAACCCAAGCTTATGAAAATGCCAAGTTATTTAAAGAAAAAGTTAAATGATGACATGACAAAAGGATACAAAAGCGTGAGTTTAATGTAGGTGATTATGTATTGCTATACAACTCTCGTTTAAGATTTTTTGCAGGAAAAATTCTCTCTAAATTGGAAGGACCCTACGTTATCGAGGAGGTCTATCGTTCCGGTGCCATAAAAATCAACAACTTCGAAGGTGGTAAACGGTCAAAGAATTAAACACTATATCTCAGGTAATCCTATAAATGTTGAAACCAATGTTATTGAAACCGTAACCTGAGGAATACATAAGGGACACTTTCTCGAATGTTTTGATTCAAAAGGAATAGGTATGTGGTACGGTAAGTAAACCGACTCCAAAACAGTTTTTAAGGCAATATTTCTCAGTTTTGGAATATTTAGAAAAATAGAAAATAAGTAGCAGTCCGAAGGACACGAGGGCCCCACGAGGGTGGAGGACGCCGCCTTACCCCACTGGTGCGCCCCTACCTCGTGAGCACCTCGTGTGTCTTCCGGACTCCGTTTTCTTGCACGATACGTATTTTGGTCGGTAAAAATTCATTATATATTCTCCGAAGGTTTTGACCCCCGTATCACGCAAATCTCCTCTGTTCTTGTTTCGAGCTGTTTTTCTGACAGATCTAGATTATCATGACATCCACAAGTGCTTCCAAGGACAAGTTCTTCGAGAAGGTCATCAACTCTTACCTCGCAGAGGTGCTGCGACACCCTCAAACCATTGAGTTGCGTGATGGGTTGCTGCACATATCCGCGGTGAAGAGGGACCAAAAGGAACCGGAAGCGTGGAGACGAGGCTCGAAGCAATGGAGCAACAAGTTTTCAAGTGTCAAGGGATGGTGGAACATGGACTCAACTCCAACCACATGATGATCACGGAGTTCACTAGCAACCATAAGTTGGATGCCGACAACATCGGGGAGGCCATCTTCAAGCTTCATGAGAAGATCGAGCACCTTCAAGCCCAAATCTATGACCTGCAAAATCAAAACTGTGAGTATGAATATAGATTCAAAAGGATGAGTTTGGCTGCAGATTTGAGGATCCCGGAGACTCGATCATCCTTCTATGATGGTGAGCCTATTCCTTGGAAGATGGACGATAAGCCCGCATCATCGACAACGCCTCCACCTTCTTCACCAGGAAAGGAGACATAATCACATGGGTATGGGCACTCCCCTTGGCAACTGCCAAGCTAGGGGGAGGTGCCCCGGTATCGTATCACAAACCACATCTCCTATCTTTACCGCTTTTTCTTAGTTCGATCCTATTAGTAGTATCTTGATCTAGTAGAATAAAAGTTTATGGCATGATCCAGCTTTGAGTTTTGCTTTATGATCTCTCTATGTAATCGAGTCCGTGAGCTATATAATAAAGATTAGTGTTGAGTCAAGGGCTTGATTATTTTGCCATGATCTTGAGTGAATAAAAGAAAAGAAAGAAAAAGAATAAAAAGAAATAAAGAGTTCATATTGATCTTATTGAGAGTAATGACTTCACATAGAACGGGTATGATGATTGAAAGTTGTTGGGGGTTGGCAAACATAGCTTTGGTCATCGTTGCAATTAATAGGAAGTAACAAGGAAAGAGAGGTTTCACATATAGATATACTATTATTGACATCTTTTATGATTGTGAGCACTCATTAAAATATGACATGCTAAAGAGTTGATGTTGGACAAGGAAGACAACGTAATGGGTTATGTTTTCTTATATCTGAGATAAAGTATATTGACATGGATCTTCCAACACGTTGAGCTTGCCTTTTCCCCCTCATTCTAGCTAAATTCTCAAAGCACCAAGTAGAGATACTACTTGTGCTTCCAAAATCCTTAAACCAGTTTTGCCATGAGAGTCCACCGTATCTACCTATGGATTGAGTAAGATCCTTCAAGTAAGTTGTCGTCGGTGCAAAGCAATAAAATTGCTCTCTAAATATGTATGATTGATTGGTGTGGGAGAAATAAGCTTTATACGATCTTGTCATGTGGAAGAAATAAAAGCGACGGACTGCATAATAAAGGTTCATATCACAAGGGGCAATATAAAGTGACGCTCTTTCGCATTAAGATTTTGTGCATCCAACCATAAAAGCGCATGGCAACCTCTCGCTTCCCTCCTCACAAGGGCCTATCTTTATTATTATCTTCTACCTTATGCAAGAGTCATGGTGATCTTCACCTTTCCTTTTACATTCTATCCTTTGGCAAGCACAAAGTATGTTGGAAAGATCCTGATTGATATATCTAATTAGATGTAGGGGCATGAGTTATTATTGTTGACATTACCCTTGAGGTAAAAGGTTGGGAGGCGAAACTATAAGCCCCTATCTTTCTCTCTCGGTGGTCCGACATTAAAACTCCGTAACCACAAGTATCGGCGTGAGTGTAGCAATTATGAAGGACTAAATGATAGTTGAGTATGTGGACTTGCTATTAAGCTCGACATAGACTCTTTCCGATGTTATGATAAATTGCAATTGCTCTTCAATGATCGAGATTATAGTTTGTTGGTTCTCAATAAAGTTTATGATTCGTACTCTGCATTGTGAATGGATTATTACTTGAACATAAGAAATCATATGACAATATCTATATATGTTGTTGTTATGAGAATAATCATGATGCCTTCGTGTCCGTATTTTTTTTATCGACGCCTCTACCTCTAAACATTGGGACATATTTATCGTTATCGGCTTTCGCTTGAGGACAAGCGAGGTATAAGCTTGGGGGAGTTGATACGTCCATTTTGCATCATGCTTTTATATAAATATTTATTGCATTATGGGCTGTTATTACACGTTATGTCACAATACTTATGCCTATTCTCTCTTATTTTACAAGCTTTACATAAGGAGGGAGAATGCCTGCAGTGGAATTCTCAGGCTGGAAAAGGAGCAAATATTAGAGACCTATTCGCACAACTCCAAAAGTCATGAAACTCCACGGAATATCTTTACAATAAATAATAAAAAATCCTCACTAAAGATGAAGGCCGAGGCCCACACCCTGTCCACGAGGAGGGGGGGCTAGGTCGCGCCCCCTACCTCGTGGGACCCCTGGTGGCCCTCCGATGCCCATCTTCTGCTATATGAGGTCTTTCGTCGAGAAAAAAATCAGAAGCAACCTTTCGGGACGAAACTCCGCCGCCACGAGGCAGAACCTTGGTGGAACCAATCTAGGGCTCCGGCAGAGCTGTTCTCGCCGGGAGACTTCCCGGAGGGGAAATCATCATCATCATCATCACCAACGCTCCTCTCATTGGAAGAGGGCAATCTCCATCAACATCTTCACCAGCACCATCTCCTCTCAAAACCCTAGTTCATCTCTTGTATCCAATTCTTGTCTCCAAGTCTGGGATTGGTACTAGTAGGTTGCTAGTAGTGTTGATTACTCCTTGTAGTTGATGCTAGTTGGTTTATTTCTTGGAAGATCATATGTTCAGATCCTATATGCATATTAATACCCCTCTGACTATGAACATGAATATTCTTTGTGAGTAGTTACGTTTGTTCCTGAGGACATGGGAGAAGTCTTGCTATTAGTAGTCATGTGAATTTGGTATTCGTTCGATATTTTGATGAGATGTATGTTGTTCTAGCCTCTAGTGGTGTTATGTGAACGTCGACTACATAACACTTCACCATTATTTGGGCCTAGAGGAATGCATTGGGAAGTAATAAGTAGATGATGGGTTGCTAGAGTGATGTAAGCTTAAACCCTAGTTTATGCGTTGCTTCGTAAGGGGCTGATTTGGATCCATATGTTTCATGCTATGGTTAGGTTTAACTTAATACTTTTGTTGTAGTTGCGGATGCTTGCAATAGAGGTTAATCATAAGTGGGATGCTTGTTCAATTAAGAACAACAGCAGAGCACCGGTCCACCCACATGCCAAATTATCAAAGTACCGAACGCGAATCATATGAACGTGATGAAAACTAGCTTGACGATATTCCCATGTGTCCTCGGGAGCGCTTTTCCTATTATAAGAGTTTGTCCAGGCTTGTCCTTTGCTACAAAAAGGATTGGGCCACCTTGCTGCACTTTATTTACTTTTGTTACTTTTGCTCGTTACAAATTATCCAATCACAAAACTATCTGCTACCACTTATTTAAAGATTTGCAGAGAATACCTTCTTGAAAACCGCTTATCATTTCCTTCTCGCTCCTCGTTGGGTTCGAAAATCTTAATTATCGAAAGGACTACGATAGATCCCCTATACTTGTGGGTCATCATTGGACCATTAATTAACAATCTCACATCTTTCATGGATACACTCAAACCCAAACCACGTCTACGAGCATATCATGGCAATATAAGCATAACGTAGAAGTAACTCCCAAGGGTTTGATAATAAAAATAGGTAATAGGTTCTACCTCATCAACTACTTACCAAACAAACATGTTAAGAGATCCTACTCATGCAATGTGTGAGGGTTGAAGCTAATGCATAAAAACTGGGTATGAAAGGGGTATGATCAATGTGTTACTTGCCTTGCTGACAATCCGCAAAACCTAGTGACTCGTAGTAGCATGCTTCGCACTCCGGGGATTCTATGGCAAACAAACAATAACATACATAAGCAATCAAGCAAAGATGCATGGGTAAAACTCAAATAAGAAGGTCTAACCAGAAAGTTCAACTCAAAAACTCCGGTTTGCAAAAAGAATCAAATCAAACGGAGCAACGAAACTCAAACTACAAAAGAAACAAGATCCGTTTACTAATCTGGACTAGAGTCAAATTTTACAGTACCAAAATCTTGTTCAAGTTGGTTAAACAGAAACAGGGCTTCGAGATGAAGAACTAGGCGCTTGTTTCACCTGATTTGGATAAACAAGCAAAAAGATAAACTAAAACGCAGATCCGGGCAAAAATCACGATCGAAAATAATCGCGGAAAAACCCTGGAAAAAGAAAAACTGACGAACAGGCTAACGAACAAACTTTCGCTGTCTGTGTCTAATGGATGAACAGCGTTCGTTAAAATGAATGTACGGACGAATTTCCGCTATTTAACTAAACCGGAGAAAAACCTAACCGATCTAAACAAAACGAAACTAGGGTTTCTAAAAAAAACGAACGGTTTTCTCGCGAAAGCCGGCGGCGGTTATACCTCCGGCGAGATCGGGTCCGGCAGAAATAGGGCGGCGGTTCGACGACGGCGCGGCGAAAGTGGGTTCGGAGGGACGCGGTGGCGACGGCAGAGACGAAGCGCCGCTGCGGCGGCGGCGGCCGAGGCTGGGCGGCCGTGGCTGCCCGAGTGGAGGCTGGCGGGGCTTGGGTTTGCCGGGGTCGGGCCTCCCGGCTTATAAAGGCCGGCCGGGCCAGGAGTCTTAGTCGGACACGGCCCGGTTAGGTCGGTTCACCTTTTTTTCTAATAAATCATGGGGCAGAAAAACTAACGAAAGAAATACTAAACGGACTCCTAAAATCCTGAAATAAATTTTCACGGTCCTCTAATAATATTGCGGACAAAGTGAACATTTATTTGGGCCTCTAATGCAATTTTGGAAAACACATATTTTCCCTAATTCAAATAAAATAGCAATAAAACTCCGAATAAAATTCTTAATTGATTTTAATATTTTTCCTCCAATATTTCTTTATTTTGGAGAAGTCATTTTATCCCCTCTCTTTTATTTTTAATACCCTCTCTTTTATTTTTAATACCCTCTCTTTTATTTTTAATATGAAATATTTTTGGGGAGAAAAATTATTAAAACCAAAATGATCCTTGTTTCGATATTTGAGGAAATTCAAATATGAAAAATGTGAAATTCCCCAACTCTCTCCGTGGGTCCTTGAGTTGCTTAGGATTTCGAGGATCGCGAAACGAAATGCGATAAAATACGATATGCATGAATGACTTATGTATAACATTCCAAATTAAAATTTTTGGATGTTACAGCTGGGCGGCACAAGGGACGCGAGGCAAGGAGACGAAGGCGGGCAGGGGCTGTCGGTCACCACGGCGTACTATACACTCATGGGCCGTGACGGCTGGGGTCTGGCGAGGGAGCGTCTGGATGGGAAGATGAGCCAGGGGGGTACGTGGGAGGAGGAGGAGAGTGGATGGAACCAGGGGACGCGCGGACGAGGCCGGGGAGACGAAGCCCGACGCTAGTCGACGCATAGAGTGCGTACATGATGACCCACTAGTATAGGGGATTAATCATAGTCCTTTCGATAAATAAGATGTTGAACCCAACGAGGAGCAGAAGGAAATGACAAGTGGTTTTCAGCAAGGTATTCTTTGCAAGCACTGAAATTATAAGTAACGAGTAGTTGGATAGCAAGATAATTTGTAACGAGCAAGTAACAGTAATGGTAACAAAAGTGCAGCAAGGTATCCCAATCCTTTTGAGGCAAAGGACAGGCCAAACGGTCTCTTATAATAAGCAAAACGTTCTTGAGGGTACACGGGAATTTCATCTAGTCACTTTCATCATGTTGGTTTGATTCGTGTTCGCTACTTTGATAATTTGATATGTGGGTGGACTGGTGTTTAGGTGTTGTTCTTACTTGAACAAACCTCATACTTATGATTAACCCCCTCGCAAGCATCCGCAACTACGAGAAAAGTATTAAGATAAAATCTAACCATGGCGTTAAACTTTTGGATCCAAATCAGCCCCTTACGAAGTAGCGCATAAACTAGGTTTAAGCTTTTGTCACTCTCGCAACCCATCATCTAATAACTACTCCACAATGCATTCCCTTAGGCCCTAATAAGGTGAAGTGCCATGTAGTCGACGTTCACATCACACCACTAAGGGAATCACAACATACATATCATCAAAATATCGAACACGCACAAATCAAGTTCACATGATTACTTGCAACAAGATTTCTTCCGCCACATCAAGAACAAAAGTAACTACTCACAAATGATAATCATGCTCAAGATCAGAGGGGTATTAGATAGCATAATGGATCTGAACATATAATCTTCCACCAAATAAACCATATAGTAATCAACTACAAGATGTAATCAACACTACTAGTCACCCACAAGCACCAATCTAAGGTTCCGGTACAAAGATTGAACACAAGGGATGAACTAGGGTTTGAGAGGAGATGGTGTTGTCGAAGATGTTGATGGAGATTGCCCTCCCAAAGATGGGAGAGTTGTTGGCGATGACAATGACGATGATTTCCCCCTCCGGGAGGGAAGTTCCCCACGGGAATTGCTCCGCCGGAGGGCAAAGATGCTCTGCCCAAGTTCCGCCTCGAGACGGCGGCGCTTCGTCCCGAAAGTCCTCCTCTTATTTTTCTAGATCAAAATGATTTATATACCAGAAGATGGGCACCGGAGGTAGGCCGAGGAGGGCACCACCCAGCAGGGCACGCCTGGGGGCCCTGGCGCGCCTAGGTGGGTCTTGCCCACTTGGTGTACCCCCTCTGGTATTTATTTGCTCCAATAATTCTTAAATGTTCCATAAAAAATCTCCATGAAGTTTCAGCTTATTTGGAGTTGTACAGAATAGGTAGCTCTGACGTGCTTTTTCAGGTCCAGAATTCCAGCTGTCGGCATTCTCCCTCTTTGTATAAACCTTGCATATTATGAGAGAAAAGGCATTAGAATTGCTCCCAAAAGCATTATTATGCATAAAAACATTATATATAATAGTAGCAAAACATGATGCAAAATGTACGTATCAAGACACAACGAAGGCAGAATGACCGGCATGCCAAGGTGGCATACCTCTGTGGCATGGTGAGGAAATGGCATGAGGGCTAGGAAAAAGATGTTTAGGGTGTAGTCCATTCATATTTGAGAGGATTAGGACAAGGTTTGGGGGTAGTTGCCTCACAACTGCAAATCTGGTCCAGAATCTTGATTTTGAAGCTGCACTCACATGGAGTGTTGGATTGAGCTGCAATTTGATGGAGAGAAATGATTTAGGACCATGCAGGCACTGGTAAAATTTTCATGCCATTTATAATTACCTAGATGGTAGTTCCTTCACAAAGGTCCTCTCTGGGCAGAAACTTGAGAGAATTTGGAGAGAGATTGGCTGGATGAATTGAGCTCAAACTTTAGGGTGGGATGTTATATGGGTGGGAGCATGTTCTGAAAAAATTCAGCAATTATGAAGCAATATAAAATATAGTTGCTTCACAAACAGAGAATGAGTCCAGAAACTAGAATTGGATGGTGAGCTTACCATGAGCATGAAATCTTGAATATTTTTACATATCCAAGGTCCATGGGATTCAAAGTATTTATGAGAATTTTGTGAAAATTTTGGGGAAGACAGAAACATAGGTTGCTTCACAATCTAGGGCAAACAAGATTATCCCTTTAATAGGAAAAATGAATATATGATAAAATAGAATATATGGTTGAGCTAAGATGGAGATGACATGATCTTGGAAAGGATTTGAGAGTGTTGAACCACTTGGGAGAAGAAGGAATGGGGATATTCCCAAGTTTTAAGTCCATAGAGCCAATTCAAAAGAAATCCAAATTAAAATCCAAAGAAATCAAAAAAAAAGAAAAGGGCCAAAAATTGGGGTGTTACACAAGTTTTGCTCGGATATGGCGACGGAGAGGCGATCACAACGACACGCGTTCGGCTCGCTCTAGTGCTCGTAGTCGTTGCTAAGTGGACTACGGATCCGGACGTAATTTTTATTATGTTTTATGTTCGTTGTACTGTCATGATTAAAAATGAATAGATCACACGATTTTCCAAAAAAATGAGAGAGTAAGGACAACTCCAGCGTGCGGCCCCATCCCGTCCGGCCCCGTCTATTTGGGGCAAAACAGACAGACCCTGTGGCCCAACGGTGATGCGGCAGCCTGGACCCATCTTATACATTTTGTGTCCGCCCGACCCATTTCGAAGCGCAAACATGCGCCGTTTGGAGTCGAGCGGATAGAACGGACACCCCTCGTTGCTCGCCTCGGGGCACAGGGCGGCGGCCACCTACCTCCCACCGCGCAACATAAATGCGCATGCGCGGTCGGCCCCATCTGTCATCCGCCTAGGCGCGCGGTAGGTGTCCTTCTTAAATGTGAAGCCCTGGACCGGTCGCAATCCACACTCCCACTCCAGTCAATGCTGCCTTCTCGAAATCCGACACCCAAACCCTAGCTCTCCCTTCCCCTTCCTCGAGCTCGCTGGCCGCCGACAGCCATGGTGTGGTGGAGCACTGGCCGCAAGGGGGCACACGACCATGAGGCTGGTTCATCCTCGGGCCGCCGCCGCCGCGGCGTCGAAGTAGAGCCCGCATCACCCCCACAGAGGGCCCCCGTTCCTCCACCATTCACCATCGGCCCTATGGCCGCTGGCGAGCGTGACCGGCACTACATCCACACGGATGTTTGTCGTCGTTATTGGGAGACGAGGACGCCACTCCCCTGGAGCGACGTTCACCTGCCCAATAACTGGCATCTGTCCCCGGACTGGGTGTCGATCCCGCCGGTCCCGATGAGCGGCCGGGCCCGCCGCGAGGAGATTGAACACCGTCGTCGCTTCCTGCTAGATGACCTGTTCTACGACCCCAGGTACGCGTTGACTCCGCTCTTTGGGACACATGGTTTCGAGACGAGCACGACATGCAGCGCACGTCCTTCTTTGCCGGCAGCTCATCGGGGCCGCGGCGGCCACATACAAAGCACCGCGCGTGTGCTCTGAGCCCTCCCCAGGTGCGCGGGTGCGCGGCATCACACCGACGTCATCACCTTCACCTTCTCGGTCGCCACCACCACCTCCTCGCATGACAGAGGAGGAGGAGTGATACATCTCCGTCGTATCTATAATTTTTGATTGTTTCATGCTAATATTATACCACTTTCACATACTTTTGGCAACTTTTTATATGATTTATTGGACTAATCTATTGATCCAGTGCCCAGTGACAGTTCCTGTTTTTCGCATGTTTTTTGTATCGCAGAGTATCCATATCAAACGAAGCACAAATGCAATAAAATTTCACGGAGAATTATTTTGGAATATATGTGATTTTTGGGAGTTGGAATCACAAGCATAAGCGAGGCCCGTGGTGGGCACAACCCACCAGGGCATGCTAGAGGAGCCAGGCGTGCCGTGGTGGGTTGTGCTCACCTCGTACGTTGGTTGGGGCTCTACTTCAGGTGCAAGGAAGCTTATATCCGGAAAACAATCGTGAAAAAATCTCAGTGCAATCGCAGTTACGGATCTCCGGGAATATAAGAAACAGTTTTCTGCCAGTTCTGGAGAAAGCGAAACAGAAGAGAACAGAGAGGGAGATCCAATCTCGGAGGGGCTCCCGCCCCTCCGTGGCCATGGAGACCAAGGACCAGAGGGGGAACTCTCCTCCCATCTAGGGTGGAGGCCAAGGAAGAAGAAGAAGGAGGGGGCTCTCTCCTCCTTGCTTCCGGTGGCGCCGGAGTGCCACCGGGGCAACGATCGGGACGGCGATCTACATCAACAATCTTGCTACCGTCACCACCAATTTTATCCCCCTCTATGCAGCGGTGTAACACCTCTCCTCCCCATTGTAATCTCTACTTAAACATGGTGCTCAACTCATATATTATTTCCCAATGATCTATGGTTATCCTATGATGTTTGAGTAGATCCGTCTCACGCAATAGTGAGGGGCCCCTGCTGTAGGGTGTTGCTGTTGGGGAACGTTGCAGAAAATAAAAAAATTTCTACGTTTCACCAAGATCAATCTATGAGTTCATCTAGCAACGAGAGAGAGGAGTGCATCTACATACCCTTGTAGATCGAGCGGAAGCGTTCAAGAGAACGGGGTTGAGGGAGTCGTACTCGTCGTGATCCAAATCACCGATGATCCTAGTGCTGAACGGACAGCACCTCTGCGTTCAACACACGTACGGTTGGGGAAGACGTCTCCTCCTTCTTGATCCATCAAGGGGAA
The DNA here is from genome assembly GCA_021605145.1 of Aegilops bicornis. Classification (NCBI taxonomy): domain Eukaryota; kingdom Viridiplantae; phylum Streptophyta; class Magnoliopsida; order Poales; family Poaceae; genus Aegilops; species Aegilops bicornis. Next base: position 213,112 of record JAHIAL010000068.1, read on the forward strand.
GGAGAGGTTGATTGAGATCCAGCAGAAGACGACGGCGTGGTGGTGGATGCAGCGATGATCTCGGCAGAGCTTAGAAGCTTCTACGAGAGGAGAGAGGTGTAGCAGGGGAGAGGAGGCGCCAAGAGCATGGGTGCGGCTGCCTCCCTCCCCTCTTTATATAGGCCCCCTAGGGGGCGCCGCCCTAGGATATGAGATCTCCCTGTGGGCGGCGGCCAAGGGGGTGGCTTGCCCCCAAGGCAAGTGGGCGCCTCACCCTAGGGGTTTCCAACCCTAGGCGCAGGGGGCCAAGGGGCGCACCAGCCACCAGGCTGGTTCCTCCCACTTCAGCCACAGGGCCCTCCGGGATAGGTGGCCCCACCTGGTGGACCCCGGGACCCGTCCAATTGGTCCCAGACAATACCGGTGACCCAAACTTTCCCGATGGTCAAACTGCACTTCCTATATATAATTCTTCACCTCCGGACCATTCCGAACTCCTCGTGATGTCCGGATCTCATCCGGGACTCAACAACTTCGGGTTATCGCATACTCATATCTCTACAACCCTAAGCGTCACCGAACCTTAAGTGTGTAGACCCTCTACGGGTTCGGGAGACACGAGACATGACCGAGACGACTCTCCGGTCAATAACTAATCATGGGATCTGGATACCCATGTTGGCTCCCAGATGTCCTCGATGATCTCATCGGATGAACCACGATGTCGAGGATTCAAGCAACCCCGTATACAATTCCTTTGTCAATCGGGTAAGACGTTACTTGCCCGAGATTCGATCGTCGATATCCCAATACCTCGTTCAATCTGCTATCGGCAAGTCACTTTACTCGTATCTATAATGCATGATCCCTTTACCAAACACTTGGTCACTTTGAGCTCATTATGATGATGCATTACCGAAAGTGGGCCCAGAGATACCTCTCCGCTACACGGAGTGACAAATCCAGCCTCGATCCGTGTCAACCCAATGTACACTTTCGGAGATACCCGTAGTATACCTTTATAGTCACCCAGTTACCTTGCGACGTTTGGTACACCCAAAGCACTCCTACGGTATCCGGGAGTTACACGATCTCATGGTCTAAGGAAAAGATACTTGACATTAGAAAAGCTCTAGCAAACGAACTACACGATCTTGTGCTATGCTTAGGATTGGGTCTTGTCCATCACATCATTCACCTAATGATGTGATCCCGTTATCAACGACATCCAATGTCCATAGTCGAAACCATGACTATCATTGATCAACGAGCTAGTCAACTAGAGAAAGCTTTACTAGGGAGGTGTTGTGGTCTATGTATTCACACATGTATTACGATTTCCTGATAACACAATTATAGCATGAACAATGTATTATTATCATGAACAAGGAAATATAATAATAATCTTTTATTATTGCCTCTTGGGCATATTTCCAACAGTCTCCCACTTGCACTAGAGTCAATAATCTAGTTACATTGTGATGAATCGAACACCCATAGAGTTTTGGTGTTGATCATGTTTTGCTCGTGGAAGAGGTTTAGTCAACCCATCTGCGACATTCAGATCCGTATGCACTTGGCAAATATCTATGTCTCCATCTTGAACATTTTCACGGATGGAGTTGAAATGACGCTTGATGTGCCTGGTCTTCTTGTGAAACCTGGGCTCCTTGGCAAGGGCAATAGCTCCAGTGTTATCACAGAAGAGAGTGATTGGCCCCGACGCATTGGGTATGACTCCTAGGTCGGTGATGAACTCCTTAATCCATATTGCTTCATGCGCTGCCTCGGAGGCTACCATGTACTCCGCTTCACATGTAGATCCCGCCACGACGCTCTGCTTGCAGCTGCACCAGCTTACTGCTCCACCATTCAACATATACACGTATCCGGTTTGTGACTTAGAGTCATCCAGATCCGTGTCGAAGCTAGCGTCGACGTAACCCTTTACGACGAGCTCTTCGTCACCTCCATAAATGAGAAACATATCCTTAGTCCTTTCAGGTACTTCAGGATATTCTTGACCGCTGTCCAGTGTTCCTTGCCGCGATTACTTTGGTACTTTCCTACCAAACTTACGGCAAGGCTTACATTATACGGTACCGCGACAGCATGGCATACATAATAGACCCTATGGCTGAGGCATGGGGATGACACTCATCTCTTCTATATCTTCTCGCCGTGGTCGGGCATTGAGCCGAGCTCAACCTCACACCTTGCAATACAGGCAAGAACCCTTTCTTGGACTGATCCATATTGAACTTCTTCAATATCTTATCAATGTATGTGCTTTGTGAAAGACCTATGAGGCATCTTGATCTATCCCTATAGATCTTGATGCCTAATATGTAAGCAGCTTCTCCAAGGTCCTTCATTGAAAAACACTTCTTCAAGTAGGCCTTAATGTTGTCCAAAAGTTCTATATCATTTCCCATCAAAAGTATGTCATCTACATATAATATGAGAAATGCTACAGAGCTCCCACTCACTTTCTTGTAAACGCATGTTTCTCCATAAGTCTGCATAAACCCAAACGCTTTGATCATCTCATCAAAGCGAATGTTCCAACTCCGAGATGCTTGCACCAGCCCATAAATGGATCGCTGGAGCTTGCATACCTTGTTAGCATTCTTAGGGTTGACAAAACCTTCCGGCTTCATCATATACAATTCTTCCTTAAGATAGCCGTTAAGGAATGCCGTTTTGACGTCCATCTGCCATATCTCATAATCATAGTATGCGGCAATTGCTAACATGATTCGGACGGACTTCACTTCGCTATGGGAGAGAAAGTCTCATCATAGTCAACCCCTTGAACTTGCCGATAACCCTTAGCGACAAGTCGAGCTTTATAGATGGTAACATTACCATCCGCGTCCGTCTTCTTCTTAAAGATCCATTTGTTTCTATCACTCGCCGATCATCGGGCAAGTCCACCAAAGTCCATACTTTGTTCCCATACATGGATCCTATCTCGGATTTCATGGCTTCAAGCCATTTGTTGGAATGCAGGCCCAGCATCGCTTCTTCATAGTTCGAAGGTTCACCGTTGTCTAACAACATGATTTCCAGGACAGGGTTGCCATACCACTACGGTGTGGAACGTGTCCTTGTGGACCCAATGGTTCAGTAGCAACTTGATCTCAAGTACCTTGATCATCATTAATTTCCTCTCCGATCGGTGTAGGCACCACAGGAACATTTTCTGAGCTGCACTACTTTCCGGTTCAAGAGGTAGTACTTCATCGAGTTCTACTTTCCTCCACTTACTCCTTCGAGAGAAACTCTTTCTCCAGGAAGGATCCATTCTTGGCAACAAAGATCTTGCCTTCGGATCTAAGGTAGAAGGTATACCCAATGGTTTCCTTAGGGTATACTATGAAGACGCATTTTTCCGACTTGGGTTCGAGCTTTTCAGGTTGAAGTTTCTTGACATAAGCATCGCATCCCCAAACTTTTAGAAACGATACTTAGGTTTCTTCCCAAACCATAATTCATACGGTGTCGTCTCAACGGATTTAGACGGTGCCCTATTTAAAGTGAATGTAGCTGTCTCTAGAACGTATCCCCAAAATGATAGCGGTAAATCGGTAAGAGACATCATATATCGCACCATACCCAATAGAGTGCGATTATGACGTTCGGACACACCGTTACGCTGAGGTATTCCAGGCGGCGTGAGTTGTGAAACGATTCCACATTTCTTTAAGTGCGTACCAAATTCGTGACTTAAATATTCTCCTCCATGATCTGATCGTAAGAACTTTATTTTTCGGTCACGTTGATTCTCTACCTCATTCTGAAATTCCTTGAACTTTTCAAAGGTCTCAGACTTGTGTTTCATCAAGTAGACATACCCATATCTACTTAAGTCATCGATTGAGAGTGAGATCATAACGATATCCTCCATGAAGCCTCAACACTCATTGGACCGCACACATCAATATGTATGATTTCCAATAAGTTGGTTGCTCGCTCCATTGTTCCGGAGAACGGAGTCTTGGTCATTTTGCCCATGAGGCATGGCTCGCATGTGTCAAATGATTCATAATCTAGAGACTCTAAAAGTCCATCGGCATGGAGCTTCTTCATGCGCTTGACACCAATGTGACCAAGGCGGCAAGCCACAAGTATGTGGGACTATCGTTATCAACTTTACATCTTTGGTATTCACACTATGAATATGTGTAACATTACGTTCGAGATTCATTAAGAATAAACCATTGACCAGTGGGGCATGACCATAAAACATATCTCTCATATAAATAGAACAACCATTACTCTCGGATTTAAATGAGTAGCTATCTCGCATTAAACGAGATCCAGATACAATGTTCATGCTCAAAGCTGGCACTAAATAACAATTATTGAGGTTCAAAACTAATCCCGTAGGTAAATGTAGAGGTAGCGTGCCGTGGCGATCACATCGACCTTGGAACCATTCCGACGCGCATCATCACCTCGCCCTTCGCCGGGCCTCCGCTTATTCCGCAGCCTCCTGCTTTGAGTTACAAATATGAGCAACGCACCGTATCAAATACCCAGGAGCTACTACGAGCACTGGTAAGGTACACATCAATTACATGTATATCACATGTACCTTTAGTGTTGCCGGCCTTCTTGTTCACTAAGTATTTGGGGCAGTTCCGCTTCCAGTGACCCTTCCCTTTGCAATAAAAACACTCAGTCTCAGGCTTGGGTCCATTCTTTGACTTCTTCCCGGCAACTGGCTTACCGGGCGCGGCAACTTCCTTGCCGTCATTCTTGAAGTTCTTCTTACCCTTGCCCTTCTTGAACTTACTGGTTTTATTGACCATCAACACTTGATGTTCCTTTTTGATTTCTACCTCCGCTGATTTCAGCATTGAAAATACTTCAGGAATAGTTTTCACCATCCCCTGCATATTGTAGTTCATCACAAAGCTCTTGTAGCTCGGTGGGAGCGATCAAGGATTCTGTCAATGACCGCCTCGTCCGGAGGTTAATGTCCACCGACAAATGACGGTTGTGCAACCAGAACATTTTGAGTATGTGCTCACCGACAGAATTGTTTTCCTCCATCTTACAACTATAGAACTTCTCGGAGACTTCATATCTCTCGACCCCGGCATGAGCTTGGAAAACCATTTTCAGCTCCTCGAACATCTCATATGCTCCGTGTTGCTCAAAACGCTTTTGGAGCCCCGGTTCTAAGCTGTAAAGCATGCCGCAATGAACGAGGGAGTAATCATCAGCACGTGACTGCCAAGCGTTCATAACGTCTTGGTTCTCTGGGATGGGTGCTTCACCTAGCGGTCCTTCTAGGACATATGCTTTCTTGGCAGCTATGAGGATGATCCTCGGGTTAGGACCCGGTCCGTATAGTTGTTGCCATCATCTTTCAGCTTGGTTTTCTCTAGGAGCGAGTTGAAGTTCATGTTGACATGAGCGTTGGCCATTTTGATCTACAAGACATTTATGCAAAGGTTTTTAGACTAAGTTCAAGATAATTAAGTTCATCTAATCAAATTATTTAATGAACTCCCACCAGATTAGACATCTCTCTAGTCATCTAAGTGTTACATGATCCGAGTCGACTAGGCCGTGTCCGATCATCACGTGAGACGAACTAGCCATCATCGGTGAACATCTCCATGTTGATCGTATCTTCCATACGACTCATGTTCGACCTTTCGGTCTCTGTGTTCCGAGGCCATGTGCATGCATGCTAGGCCTCGTCAAGTTAACCTAAGTGTTTTGCATGTGTAAATCTGTCTTACACCCATTGTATGTGAACGTTAGAATCTATCACACCCGATCATCACGTGGTGCTTCGAAACAACGAACTTTCGCAATGGCGCACAGTTAGGTGGAACACTTTCTTGAAATTATTATGAGGGATCATCTTATTTACTACTGTCGTTCTAGGTAAACAAGATGCAAAAACAGATAAACATCACATGCAAACAAATAATAGTGACATGAAAAGGCCAATATCATATAGCTCCTTTGATCTCCATCTTGGGGCTCCATGATCATCTTGTCACCGCATGACAACATGATCTCCATCATCATGATCTCCATCATCATGTCTCCATGGGGTTGCTCGCCAACTATTACTTCTACTACTATGGCTAACGGTTTAGCAATAAAGTAAAGTAATTACATGGCGTTGAATCAATGACACGCAGGTCATACAATAATTAAGACAACTCCTATGGCTCCTGCCGGTTGTCATACTCATCGACATGTAAGTCGTGATTCCTATTACAAGAACATGGTTTCATACATCACATATACATCATTCATCACAACTTTTGGCCATATCACATCACAAAGCAATTGCTGCAAAAACAAGTTAGACGTCCTCTAATTGTTGTTGCATGTTTTCTTACCTACGTATAAGCCACAACGTGATTTGTCAACTTCTATTTACCCTTCATAAGGACCCTTTTCATCGAATCCGCTCCAACTAAAGTGGGAGAGACAGACACCCGCTAGCCACCTTATGCAACTAGTGCATGTCGATCGGTGGAACACTCTCACGTAAGCGTCACGTGTAAGGTCGGTCCGGCCGCTTCATCCCACAATACCACTGAAGCAAAATAAGACTAGTAGCAGCAAGAAAGTTGACAACATCTACGCCCACAACAAATTGTGTTCTACTGCGTGCAAGAGAACTACGCGCATAGACCTAGCTCATGATGCCACTGTTGGGGAATGTTGCAGAAAATAAAAAAAATTCTACGTTTCACCAAGATCAATCTATGAGTTCATCTAGCAACGAGAGAGAGGAGTGCATCTACATACCCTTATAGATCGAGCGGAAGCGTTCAAGAGAACGGGGTTGAGGGAGTCGTACTCGTCGTGATCCAAATCACCGATGATCCTAGTGCTGAACGGACAGCACCTCCGCGTTTAACACACGTCACGGTTGGGAAGACGTCTCCTCCTTCTTGATCCAGCAAGGGGAGGAGAGGTTGACGGAGATCCAGCTGACAACGGGCGTGGTGGTGGATGCGATGATCTCGGCGAGCTTCAGCCGAGCTTCTACGAGAGGAGAGGTGTAGCAGGGGAGAGGGAGGCGCCAAGAGCATGGGTGCGGCTGCCCTCCCTCCCCTCTTATATAGGCCCCTAGGGGGCGCCGCCCTAGGAGATGAGATCTCCAAGGGGCGGCGGCCAAGGGGTGGCTTGCCCCCAAGGCAAGTGGGCGCCTCACCCTAGGGTTTCCAACCCTAGGCGCAGGGGGCCAAGAAGCGCACCAGCCCACCAGGCTGGTTCCTCCCACTTCAGCCCACGGGCCCTCCGGGATAGGTGGCCCCACCGGTGGACCCTCGGGACCTTCCCGTGGTCCCGGTACAATACCGTGACCCCAAACTTTCCGATGGCCAAAACTGCACTTCCTATATATAATTCTTCACCTCCGGACCATTCCTAACTCCTCGTGACGTCCGAGGATCTCATCCAGACTCTGAACAACTTTTGGGTTACTGCATACTCATATCTCTACAACCCTAGCGTCACCGAACCTTAAGTGTGTAGACCTTACGGGTTCGGGAGACACGTAGACATGACCGAGACGACTCTCCGGTCAATAACCAACAGCGGATCTGGATACCCATGTTGGCTCCCACATGCTCCTCGATGATCTCATCGGATGAACCACGATGTCGAGGATTCAAGCAACCCCGTATGCAATTCCCTTTCGTCAATCAGTGACGTTACTTGCCCGAGATTCGATCGTCGGTATCCCAATACCTCGCTCAATCTCGTACGGCAAGTCACTTTACTCATCAGTAATGCATGATCTCGTGACCAAACACTTGGTCACTTTGAGCTCACTATGATGATGCATTACCGAAAGTGGGCCCAGAGATACCTCTCCGTCATATGGAGTGACAAATCCCAGTCTCGATCCGTGTCAACCTAATGTACACTTTCGGATATACCCGTAGTATACCTTTATAGTCACCCAGTTACGTTGCGATGTTTGGTACACCCAAAGCACTCCTACGGTATCCGGGAGTTACACGATCTCATGGTCTAAGGAAAAGATACTTGACATTAGAAAAGCTCTAGTACACGAACTACACGATCTTGTGCTATGCTTAGGATTGGGTCTTGTCCATCACATCATTCACCTAATGATGTGATCCCGTTATCAATGACATCCAATGTCCATAGTCAGGAAACCATGACTATCAGTTGATCAATGAGCTAGTCAACTAGAGGCTTACTAGGGACATGTTGTGGTCTATGTATTCACACATGTATTACGATTTCCGGATAACACAATTATAGCATGAACAGTAGACGATAATCATGAACAAGGAAATATAATAATAATCTTTTATTATTGCCTCTAGGGCATATTTCCAACAGTTGCAATATGTCCATGGTTCGCTTATTGTCAGTGTTGCGGGGGATGACAGCAGCCCAAACGTGGATAGGTGGGTTATGGCGTATGGGAGTAAACAGGACTTGATACTTAATGCTATGGTTGGGTTTCACGACCTTAATGATCTTTAGTAGTTGTGGATGCTTCCTAGAGGTCCAATCATAAGTGCATATGATCCAAGTAGAGAAAGTATGTTAGCTCATGCCTCTCCCTCATATAAAATTGCAAGAATGATTACGTACTTGTTATAGATTGCCTAGGGAAAAATAACTTTCTTGTTGACAAAAGCTCTCTACTAAAACTAACTTAGTTGTGTCTTTATCTAAACAGCCCCTAGATTTTATTTACGTGCTCTTTATTATCTTGCAAACCTATCTTATCACACCTACAAAGTACTTCTAGTTTCATACTTGTTCTAGGTAAAGCGAACGTCAAGCGTGCTTAGAGTTGTTCGGTGGTCGATAGAAGTTGAGGGAATATTTGTTCTACCTTTAGCTCCTCATTGGGTTCGACACTCTTACTTATCGAAAGAGGCTACAATTGATCCCCTATACTTGTGGGTTATCAAGACCTTTTAGCGCCGCTGTTCTTGGTGAAGCAATAGTGTGGGGTGAATATTCTCGTGTGTGCTTGTTTGCTTTATCACTAAGTAGTTTTTATTTTCTGTTCTAAGTTGTTCTCTATATTTAGTTATGGATATGGAACATGAAACACAAGAAAAATTAGTGGTACTTGCTACTCATGGAGATGGGGAACCTCCTAAAACCCTCGATGCTCATTATGTGAAAAAAATTATGCACTACTTTGATAATCCTGAGAAAACCCCATTCAACTTGATAATGGGAGTAACGTTAGATCAACGTGAATACTTTAGGGATTATTGCTTGACTCAAAAGGGAAAACTTTTATGGGATCAAATTGAAATTTTGCAATGGTATGCTTGGGATTTATGTTTGAGATTTGATTTTACTTGTTGTTCTGGAATGAACGCTCCACATCTTCCCTTTTCATGTGAATTTAATGATAATGAAACCTTGGCTTCTTATGCCAATGGTATATATGATTATTATGATGTGGAGCGAATAGAATACTTTGTTGCTTTTAAGGGTGCTTATGAAATCGAATCTTTGTTTGAAAAGTATGAAGATTATGATGATTCAGTTTATAGACCTGAAAATCTTGCTATCCTTAAATATTGCTATGATAATTACAAATACAATTACGATATTGATGTATTTATTGAGAATAACTCCGCTGTCCAAGAAAATATTAATATTTTACAGGAGTCTATGGAGGAAGAAATTGATGAAACTGTGAGCTCATTGGATGAAAAAGATGATGGGGGAGAGCGAAGAACAAAAGGAGGAAGATCGGATTAGCTACCCGTGCCCACCTTCTAATGAGAGTAACTCTTCAACTCATACATTATTTAATTTCCCTTAGTAAGTGCTTCAGAAGGATGATTGCCATGATAATTGCTATGATCCCGTTCATTATTTTGAAATATCCCTTTTTGATGAACTTGATGCTTGCTATGCTTGTGGCCAAGATGCCAATATGAATGATGCTTATGGAGATGAACTTGCTATTGTTCCTTATGTTAAACATGAAATTGTTGCTATTGCACCCACACATGATAGTCCTATTATCTTTTTGAATTCTCCAAACTACACAATATCGGAGAAGTTTGCACTTGTTAAGGATTATATTGATGGGTTGCCTTTCACTGTTGCACATGATGATTTTGATGAATATAATATGCATGTTCTTGCTGCTCCTACTTGCAATTATTACGAGAGAGGAACTATATCTCCGCCTCTTTATGTTTCCAACACGAAAAAATTGCAAGAAACTGTTTATGGTATGCATTGGCCTTTACTTGATGTGCATGAATTGTTCTTGTATGACATGCCGATGCATAGGAAGAGAGTTAGACTTCGTCATTGCTTGATATATGTTGCTTTGTGCTCACTACTAAATGCTAAATCATTGTTGATTCAAATTGGCTTTGATATACATTGGGATCCGGGTGGACCCATTACTTGAGCACTTTGTGCCTAGCTTAATGGCATTAAAGAAAGCGCTGCCAGGGAGACAACTCAGAAGTTTTAGAGAGTCATTTATTTCTGTTGAGTGCTTTTATAAAGTTTAAAAACAAAAAAATATAGAGGAGAACTTCAAAAAATTCACAAAAGAGAAGCGATTGGAAGTTATGCATTGGAGAAGTGAGGGTCGACATTGAACACTTGTGTTCATGCTCATGGAAACAATGTAGAAATTTTTCATGAAGATTCTCACGAAAATAATTATCCCCTTGTACAAGTCCATTGTATTATAAAAATAATGTGTCAAGGTTTGCCTTTAGGATGTTTAGACTGCTTGTTGGTTTGTGCGGTGCAAAATGTAAACTTTGGGCTGTAGTCTGCGATTTTACATTTTTCTTTGGAGCGTCGAGACAGTTCTAAAATTTTTGCACTATCTTTCTATACAAAATGTTTATTTTTCCTATTTTTTCAGAATTTTTGGAGTACCATAAGTATGGTTAATGTTCAGATTACTACAGCCTGTCCTGTTTAAGACAGATTCTGTTTTTGATGCATCGTTTGCTTGCTTTGATGAAACTATCAATTTCTATCAGTGGATTAAGCCATGGAAAAGCTATATTACAATAGCTACAATGCAAAAACAAAATATGAATTGGTTTGCAACGGTACTTAGAGTAGTGATTTGCTTTATTATACTAACAGATCTTACCAAACTTTCTGTTGAGTTTTGTGTGGATGAAGTGTTCGAAGATCGAGGAGGTCTCGATGTGAGGAGAAGGAGGAGAGGCAAGAGCTCAAGCTTTGGGATGCCCAAGGCACCCCAAGTAAATATTCTAGGAGACTCAAGCGTCTAAGCTTGGGGATGCCCCGGAAGGCATCCCATCTTTCTTCAACAAGTATCGGTATGTTTTCAGATTCGTTTCATTCACATGATATGTGCAAATCTTGGAGCGTCTTTTGCATTTAGTTTTCATTTTTATTTTATGCACCATGCTGGTATGAGATAGTCCATGGTTGATTTATAGAATGCTCATTGCACTTCACTTATATCTTTTGAGTATGGCTTTATAGAATGCTTCATGTGCTTCCCTTATATCATTTGAAGTTTGGATTGCCTGTTTCTCTTCACATAGAAAACCGTTATTCGAAGAATGCTCTTTTGCTTCACTTATATTAGTTAGAGCATGATCTTTTTTAGAAAGAATTAAACTCTCATGCTTCACTTATATCTATTTAGAGAGTCAAGAGGATTTGGTCAATTGCATGGTTAGTCATAAAATCCTACATAAAACTTATGGATCACTGAATATGATATGTTTGATTCCTTGCAATAGTTTTGCGATATAGAGATGGTAATATGTGGGAGGTACTAGTGAATGGTTGTGTTTAGTAGGAATATTGGTGTTAACGTTTGTGATTCCCGAAGCATGCACGTATGGTCTCTCATTATGCTATGAAGTTGGAGCATGATTTATTATTGATTGTCTTCCTTATGAGTGGCGGTCGGGGAAGAGCGATGGTCTTTTCCTACCAATCTATCCCCCTAGGGGCATGCGTAATAGTACTTTTCTTCGAGGGCTAATAAACTTTTGCAATAAGTATATGAGTTCTTTATGACTAATGTGAGTCCATGGATTATACGCACTCTTACCTTCCCGCAATTTGCTAACCTCTACGGTACCGTCCATTGCCCTTTCTCACATCGAGACGTGGTGCAAACTTCGCAGGTGCATCCAAACCCCGTGATATGATACACTCTATCACACATAAGCCTTATTATATCTTCCTCAAAACAACCACCATACCTACCTATTATGGCTTTTTCATGGCCATTCTGAGATATATTGCCATGCAACTTCTATCGCTTCCGTTTGATGACTTGAGCATTCATTGTCATATTGCTTTGCATGATCATATAGCTGACATAGTAGTTGTGGCTTAGCCACCGTTCATCATTTTTCATGCATGTTATGCTAGATCATTGCACATCCTGGTACATTGCTAGAGTCATTCATATAGAGTCATATTTGTCATAGGTATCGAGTTGTAATTTTTGTTTCTTTTGAGTTATAAGTAAACAGAAGTGTGATGATCATCATTATTCATTTTTAAAGCAGTGCCCCAGTGAGGAAAGGATGATGGAGACTATGATTCCCCCACAAGTCGGGATGAGACTCCGGACAATGAGAGAACAAATATATAAAAAAGAAAAGGAAAAAAGAAAAAAAGAAAGAAAAAAAAAGAAAAAAAGAAAAAAAAACAAGGAGAGAAGGGGCATTGTTAGTATCCTTTACCACACTTGTGCTTCAAAGTAGCACCATGTTTTTCATATGGAGAGTCTCCTATGTTGTCACTTTCATATACTAGTGGGAATTTTTCATTATAGGATTAGATGCACACCCACTTAGTTTTCATATTGATCTTTCATCACTTATAGCTCTTAGTGCATCCGTTGCATGGCAATCCCTACTCCTCGCATTGATATCAATTGATGGGCATCTCCATAGCCGTTGGTTAGCCGCATCGATGTGAGAAATTCTACTTTTTGTCTTCATTATATTTACCTCTATCATCATACTCTATTCCACCCGTAGTGCTATATCCATGGCTTGCGCTCATGTATTGCGTGAGGGTTGAAAAAGTTGAAGCACGTTAAAAAGTATGAACCAATTGGTCGGCTTTTCATCGGGGTTGTGCATGATAAATACTTTGTGTTAAGAAGACAGAGCATGACAAGACTATATGATTTTGTAGGGATAACTTTCTTTAGCGTTGATATTTTGAAAGACATGATTGTTTATTGGGATGCACAGTATTGATGTCTTTATGTCAAATTATAGACTATTGCTTTGAATCACTTATGTCTCAATATTCATGCCATGATTAGATATATGATCAAGTTTATGCTAGGTAGCATTCCACATCAAAAAATATCTTTTTTATCATTTACCTGCTCGAGGACGAGCAGGAATTAAGCTTGGGGATGCTGATACGTCTCCGTCGTATCTATAATTTTTGATTGTTTCATGCCAATAGTATACCACTTTCACATACTTTTGGCAACTTTTTATATGATTTATTGGACTAACCTATTGATCCAAAGGCTCAAAGGATGCCTCCTGCTTTTTTTGCATGTTTTTTGTATCGCAGAGTATCCATAACAAACGAAGTCCAAATGCAATAAAATTTCACGGAGAATTATTTTGGAATATATGTGATATTTGGGAGTTGGAATCACTGCAAACGAAGGCCCGTGGTGGGCACAAACCAACAGGGCGCGCCAGAGGAGCAGGCGTGCCGTGGTAGGTTGTGCTCACCTCGTACGTCAGTTGGAGCTCTACTTGGGGCGCAAGGAAGCTAATATCCGGAAAAAATCATGTAAAAATCTCAGCGCAATTGGAGTTACAGATCTCCGGGAATATAAGAAACAGTTTTCGGCCAGATCTGGAGAACGTGAAACAGAACAGAATAGAGAGGGAGATCCAATCTCGGAGGGGCTCCCGCCCCTCGGCTATGATTCCCCCACAAGTCGGAATGAGACTCCGGACAACGAGAGAAAAAATATAAAAAAAAGAAAAGGAAAAAAGAAAAAAAGAAAGAAAAAAAATAAAAAAATAAAAAACAAGGAGAGAAGGGGCATTGTTAGTATCCTTTACCACACTTGTGCTTCAAAGTAGCACCATGTTTTTCATATGGAGAGTCTCCTATGTTGTCACTTTCATATACTAGTGGGAATTTTTAATTATAGGATTAGATGCACACCCACTTAGTTTTCATATTGATCTTTCATACACTTATAGCTCTTAGTGCATCCGTTGCATGGCAATCCCTACTCCTCGCATTGATATCAATTGATGGGCATCTCCATAGCCGTTGGTTAGCCCCATCGATGTGAGACTTTCTACTTTTTGTCTTCATTATATTTACCTCTATCATCATACTCTATTCCACCTGTAGTGCTATATCCATGGCTTGCGTGTTGGAAATATGCCCTAGAGGCAATAATAAATTAGTTATTATTATATTTCCTTGTTCATGATAATCGTTTATTATCCATGCTATAATTGTATTGATAGGAAACTCAGATACATGTGTGGGTACATAGACAACACCATGTCCCTAGTAAGCCTCTAGTTGACTAGCTCGTTAATCAATAGATGGTTACGGTTTCCTGACCATGGACATTGGATGTCATTGATAACGGGATCACATCATTAGGAGAATGATGTGATGGACAAGACCCAATCCTAAGCCTAGCACGATCGTGTAGTTCGTATGCTAAAGCTTTTCTAATGTCAAGTATCATTTCCTTAGACCATGAGATTGTGCAACTCCGGATACCGTAGGAATGCTTTGGGTGTACCAAACGTCCACAACGTAATCGGGTGGCTATAAAGGTGCATTACGGTATCTCCGAAAGTGTCATTGGGTTGGTACGAATCGAGACTGGATTTGTCACTCCGTGTGACGGAGAGGTATCTCCGCCCACTGTAGGACATCATCATAATGTGCACAATGTGACCAAGGGGTTGATCACGGGATGATGTGTTACGGAACGAGTAAAGAGACTTGCCGATAGCGAGATTGAACAAGGTATCGGGATACCGACGATCGAATCTCGGGCAAGTACAATGCCGCTAGATAAAGGGAATTGTATACGGGATCGATTGAGTCCTTGACATCGTGGTTCATCCGATGAGATCATCGTAGAACATGTGGGAGCCAACATGGGTATCCAGATCCCGTTGTTGGTTATTGACCGGAGAACGTCTCGGTCATGTCTCGCATGGTTCCCGAACCCGTAGGGTTTACACACTTAAGGTTCGATGGCGCTTAGGGTTATAAAGGAAGTTTGTATGTGGTTACCGAATGTTGTTCGAGTCCGGATGAGATCTCGGACGTCATGAGGAGTTCCGGAATGGTAATGGAGGTAAAGATTTATATATAGGAAGTCTTATTTTGGTCACGAAAAGTTTCACGCATTATCGGTATTGTGCGGGAGTGCCGAAAGGGGTCCGAGGGTCCACCGGGGTCCACCTGCCCGGGGGCTACATGGGCTGTTGGAGGTGCGCCTTGGCCCATATGGGCCAAGGGCACCAGCCCCAAGAGGCCCATGCGCCAAGGAGACTTGGGAGGGAAGAGTCCAAAGGGAAGGCACCTCCGAGGTGCCTTGGGGAGGATGGACTCCTCCCCCTCTTGGCCGCACCCTTCCTTGGAGGAAGGGGCAAGGCTGCGCCTTCCCCTCTCTTGCACCTATATAAAGGGAGGGAGGGAGGAAGCCACACCTGAGTCCTCGGCACCTCCCTCCCTCCCGTGACACCTCCTCCCGCCCGTGGGTGCTTGGCGGCCCTGCAGGATTGCCACGCCCTCCACCACCACCACGCCTGCGTTGTGCTGCTGCTGGATGGAGTCTTCCTCAACCTCTCCCTCTCTCCTTGCTGGATCAAGGCATGGGAGACGTCACCGGCTGAAGCGTGTGTTGAGCGCGGAGGTGCCGTCCGTTCGGCACTAGGATCATCGGTGATTTGAATCACGGCCAGTACGACTCCATCAACCCCTTTCTCTTGAACGCTTACGCTTAGCGATCTACAAGGGTATTTAGATGCACTCTCCTTCCCCTCGTTGCTGGTTTCTCCATAGATAGATCTTGGTGACACGTAGGAAAATTTTGAATTTCTGCCACGTTCCACAACAGTGGTATCAGAGCCAGGTTTATTGCGTAGATTCTTTGCACGAGTAGAACACAAAGTAGTTGTGGGCGTTGACGTTGTTAAATTTGCTTGCCTTTACTCGTCTTATCTTGTTTCGACGGTTTTGTGGGATGAAGCGGCCGGGCCGACCTTACACGCATTTTTCGTGAGGCAGGTTCCACCGACCGACATGCACTTGGTGCATAAGGTGGCTAGCGGGTGCCGCCTCTCCACTTTAGTCGGATCGGATGCGATGAAAAGGGTCCTTATGAAGGGTAAATAGCAATTGACATATCACGTTGTGGTTTTGCTTAGGTAAGAAACGTTCTTGCTAGAAACCCATAGCAGCTATCAGAAAACATGCAAACAACAATTAGAGGACGTCTAACTTGTTTTGCAGGGTATGCTATGTGATGTGATATGGCCAAGAAGAATGTGATGAATGATATGTGATGTATGAGATTGATCATGTTCTTGTAATAGGAATCACGACTTGCATGTCGATGAGTATGACAACCGGCAGGAGCCATAGGAGTTGTCTTTATTTATTGTATGACCTGCGTGTCATTATACAACGCCATGTAATTACTTTACTTTATTGCTAACCGGTAGCCATAGTAGTAGAAGTAATAGTTGGTGAGACAACTTCATGAAGACACGATGATGGAGATCATGATGATGGAGATCATGGTGTCATGCCGGTGACAATGATGATCATGGACCTCAAGATGGAGATCAAAAGGAGCAAAATGATATTGGCCATATCATGTCACTATTTGATTGCATGTGATGTTTATCATGTTTATGCATCTTATTTGCTTAGAACGACGGTAGTAAATAAGATGATCCTCAAGAAAATTTCAAGAAGGTGTTCCCCTAACTGTGCACCGTTGCAAAAGTTCGTCGTTTGAAGCACCACGTGATGATCGGGTGTGATAGATTCTTACGCTCACATACAATGGGTGTAAGCCAGATTTACACACGTAGAACACTTAGGTTAGCTTGACGAGCCTAGCATGTCTGGAACATGGCCTCGGAACACAAGAGACCGAAAGGTCGAGCATGAGTCGTATAGTAGATACGATCAACATGAAGATGTTCACCGATGATGACTAGTCCGTCTCACATGATGATCGGACACAGCCTAGTTGACTCGGATCATGTAATCACTTAGATGACTAGAGGGATGTCTATCTCGAGTGGGAGTTCATGAGATGAACTTAATTATCCTGAACATAGTCAAAAGATCTTTGCAAATTATGTCGTAGCTCGCGCTTTAGTTCCACCGCTTAGATATGTTCCTAGAAAAATATAGTTGAAAGTTGACAGATGGCGATTATGCGGACAAGAGAAAGCTTATGTCCTTAATGCACCGCCACAGTGTGTTGAATCCCAAACGCCGCTTTGTGGATGTTACGAACATCGGACATACACGCTTTTGATAACTACGTGATAGTTCGGGCTTAAACGGTTTAGAGTTGAGGCACCAAAGACGTTTTGAAACGTCATGAACATATGAGATATTTCGAGGGCTGAAATTGGGATTTCAGGCTCGTGCCCACGCCAAGAGGTATAAGACCTCCGACGATTTTCTTATCCTCGCAAACTAAGGGAGAAAAGCTCAATCATTGAGCTTGTGCTCAGATTGTCTGAGTGCAACAATCACTTGAATCGAGTGGGAGTTGATCTTCCTGATGTGTTAGTGATGTTTCTCCAAAGTCATTGCCACCAAGCTGCTAGAGCTTCGTGATGAACTATAACATGTCAGTGATAGATATGATGATCCTTGAGGTATTCACGATGTTTGACACCGCGAAAGTAGAAATCAAGAAGGAGCATCAATTGTTGATGGTTGGTGAAACCACTAGTTTCAAGAAGGGCAAGGGCAAGAAGGGACACTTCATGAAACGGCAAATCGATTGTCGCTCCGTTGAAGAAACCCAAGGTTGAACCCAAACCCGAGACTAAGTGCTTACGTAATAAGGGAACAGCCATCGGAGCAGAATTACCCTAGATACTTGGTAGATAAGAACGGCGGCAAGGTCGATAGAAGTATATTGGATATACATTATGTTAATGTGTACTTTACTAGTACTCCTAGTAGCACCAGGGTATTAGATACCGGTTCGGTTGCTAAGTGTTAGTAACTCGAAACAAAAGCTACGGAATAAACAGAGACTAACTAAAGGTGAACTAACGATACGTGTTGGAAGTGTTTCCAAGGTTGATATGATCAAGCATCGCACGCTCCCTCTACCATCGAGATTGGTGTTAAACCTAAATTATTGTTATTTGGTGTTTGCGTTGAGCATAGACATGATTGGATTATGTCCATGCCTTAATACTGATTTATTCATTTAAGGAGAATAATGGTTACTCTGTTAATTTGAATAATACCTTCAATGGTCTAGCACCTAAAAGGAATGGTTTATTGAATCTCGATCGTAGTGATACACATTTTCATGCCAAAAGATATAAGATAGTAATGATAATACCACGTACTTGTGGTAATCGCCATGTAAGTCATATTGGTATAAAACGCATGAAGAAGCTCCATGTTGATGGATCTTTGGACTCACTCGTTTTTGAAAAGTTTGAGACATGCAAACCATGTCTATTGGTGTACACGCATGAAGAAACTCCATGCAGATGGATCGCTTGGACTCACTTGATTTTGAATCACTTGAGATATGCAAATCATACCACATGGGCAAGATGACCTGAAAAGCCTTGGTTTCAAAGAAGATGGAACAAGGTAGCAACCTGTTGGAAGTAACACATTTTGATGTGTGCAGTCCAATGAGTGCTTTGAGGCATGCAAAGTGAATATCGTTATGTTCTCGACTTCACAGGATGATTCGAGTAGATGTTGAGTATATTTACTTGATGAAACACAAAGTCTGAATTATTGAATGGTTCAAGTAATTTCAGAGTGAAGTTAAAGATCATTGTGACAAGAGGATAAAATGTCTATGATATGATCATAGAGATGAGTATCTGAGTTACGAGCTTTGGTACGCAATTAAGACACCGTGGAAATTGTTTCACAATTAATACCGCTTTGGAACACCATAGTGTGATGGTGTGTCCGAACATCATAGTTGCACCCTATTGGATATGGTGCGTACCATGATGTCTCTTATCGAATTACCACTATCGCTCATGGGTTAGGCATTAGAGACAACCACACTCACTTTAATAGGGCACCACGTAATTCCGTTGAGACGACACCGTTTGAACTATGGTTTGGAGAAACCTAAGTTGTCCTTTCTTAAAGGTTTGGGGCTGCGACGCTTATGTGAAAAAAGTTTCAGGTTGATAAGCTCGAACCCAAAGCGGATAAAATGCATCTTCATAGGACACCCAAAACGGTTGGGTATACCTCCTAATTCAGATCCGAAATCAATAGGGATTGTTTCTAGAAACGGGTCCTTTCTCGAGGAAAAGTTTATCTCGAAAGAATTGAGTTGGTGGATGGTGGAGACTTGATGAGGTTATTGAACCATCACTTCAACCAGTGTAGCAGGTAATGTGAAGTTCCCTGTGGCACCTACATCAATTGAAGTAGAAGCTTATGATAGTGATCATGAAGCTTGAGATCAAGTCACTACCGAACCTCGTGGGGACGACAAGGACGCTGTATTGCTTGGAGTGGTACGGTGATCCTGTCTTGAATGTCATGTTGCTAGACAACAATGAACCTGCGAGCTATGGAGAAGCAATGGTGGGCCCATATTCCAACAAATGGTTAGAAGCCATGAAATCCGAGATAGGATCCATGTATCGTAACAAAGCATGGACTTTGGTGGACTTGCCGCTGATCGGCAAGCCATTGAGATAAATGGATCTTTAAGAAGAAGGCGGACGTGGACGGTAATGTCACCGTCTATGAAGCTCGACTTGTGGCGAAGAGTTTTTCACAAGTTCAAGGAGTTGACTACGACGAGATTTTCTCATCCGTAGCGATGCTTAAGTCCGTCGGAATCATGTTAGCATTAGCTGTATTTATGAAATCTGGCGGATGGATGTCAAAGAAGTTTCCTTACTTAGTCTTCGTAAGGAAAGGTTGTATGTGATACAATCGGAAAGTTTTTGTCGATCCTAAGGATGCTAAAAGTTATCTTTGGCTCCAATGATCCTTCTAAGGACCGGAGTAAGCATCTCGGAGTTAGAATGTGCGCTTTGATGAGATGATCAAAGATTTTGGGTTTATACAAAGTTTATGAGAAACTTGTATTTCCAAAGAAGTGAGTGGGAGCACTATAGAATTTCTGATGAGTATATGTTGTTGATGATCGAAATGATGTAGAATTTCGAAAGCATATGGTTATTTGAAAGGTGTTTTTCAATGGAAAACCTGGATTAAGCTACTTGAACATTGAGCATCAAGATCTATGAGGATATATCAAAAGCGCTAAATGGTATTTTCAAATGAGCACATACCTTGACATAATCTTGAAGGTGTTCAAGATGGATCGATCAAAGAAGGAGTTCTTGCCTGAGTTGTAAGGTATGAAGTTAAGAGTTAAAGCTCAACCACGGCAGAAAAGAGAGAAAGGATCTAAGGTCGCCCCTATGCTTCGTATATAGGCTCTATAGTATGCTATCTTTGTGTACCGTGACCTTAGGAAGTGTGCCTTGCCATGAGTCACTATAAGGTACAAGAATGATCCAGAATGGATCATTGGACAATGATCAAAATTGTCCTTGGAGTAAATAAGGACATGTTTCTCGATTATGGAGGTGATAAAGAGTTCGCGTAAAGGGTTACGTCGATGCAAGCTTTAACACCTATCTGAATGACTCAATAGCAAACCAGACACGTATAGTGGAGCAACCATTTGGAATAGTTTCAAATGGAGCGTGGAAGCGACATTTATAATATGACCTAGAAATTTTGCAAAGCACACACGGATCTGAAAGGTTCAGATCCGTTGACTAAAACCTCTCTCACAAGCAAAACATGATCAAACCCCGTAACTCATTGAGTCTTAATCACATGATGATGTGAACTAGTAAACTCTTTGGATGTTGGTCACATGGCGAAGTGACTCATGAGTGTTAATCACATGGCGATGTGAACTAGATTATTGACTCTAGTGCAAGTGGGAGACTGTTGGAAATATGCCCTAGAGGCAATAATAAATTAGTTATTATTATATTTCCTTGTTCATGATAATCGTTTATTATCCATGCTATAATTGTATTGATAGGAAACTCAGATACATGTGTGGGTACATAGACAACACCATGTCCCTAGTAAGCCTCTAGTTGACTAGCTCGTTAATCAATAGATGGTTACGGTTTCCTAACCATGGACATTGGATGTCATTGATAACGGATCACATCATTAGGAGAATGATGTGATGGACAAGACCCAATCCTAAGCCTAGCACAGATCGTGTAGTTCGTATGCTAAAGCTTTTCTAATGTCAAGTATCATTTCCTTAGACCATGAGATTGTGCAACTACCGGATACCGTAGGAATGCTTTGGGTGTACCAAACGTCTCAACGTAACTGGGTGGCTATAAAGGTGCATTACAGGTATCTCCGAAAGTGTCTGTTGGGTTGGCACGAATCGAGACTGTGATTTGTCACTCCGCAGTGTGACAGAGAGGTATCTCCAGGCCCACTCGGTAGGACATCATCATAATGTGCACAATGTGACCAAGGGGTTGATCACGGGATGATGTGTTACGGAAAGAGTAAAGAGACTTGCCGGTGAACGATATTGAACAAGGTATCGGGATACCGACGATCGAATCTCTGCAAGTACAATGCCGCTAGACAAAGGGAATTGTATACGGGATCGATTGAGTCCTTGACATCGTGGTTCATCCGATGAGATCATCGTAGAACATGTGGGAGCCAAACATGGGTATCCAGATCCCGCTGTTGGTTATTGACGGAGAACGCCCTTGGTCATGTCTGCATGGTTCCCGAACCCATAGGGTCTACACACTTAAGGTTCGATGACGCTTAGGGTTATAAAGCAAGTTTGTATGTGGTTACCGAATGTTGTTGAGTCCCGGATGAGATCCCGGACGTCACGAGGAGTTCCGGAAATGGTCCGGAGGTAAAGATTTATATATAGGAAGTCTTATTTTGGTCGCGGAAAAGTTTCACAGACATCGGTATTGTACCGGAGTGCCGAAGGGGTCCGGGGTCCACCGGGGGTCCACCTGCCCGGGGGCTACATGGGCTGTGGGGGTGCACCTTGGCCCATATGGGCCAAGGGCACCAGCCCCAAGAGGCCCATGCGCCAAGGAGAGACTTGGGGAGGGAAGAGTCCAAGGGGGAAGGCACCTCAGGGTGCCTTGGGAGGATGGACTCCTCCCCCTCTTGGCCGCACTCCCTTCCTTGGAGGAAGGGGCAAGGCTGCCTCTTCCCCCTCTCTTGCACCTATATAAAGGGAGGGAGGGAGGAAGCCACACCCAGTCCCCGCACCTCCCTCCCTCCCGTGACACCTCCTCCCTGTCCCTGTGAGGTGCTTGGCGAAGCCCTGCAGGATTGCCACGCTCCTCCACCACCACCTTACGCCGTTGTCTTTACTCTTTGGATGGAGTCTTCCTCAACCTCTCCTCTCTCCTTGCTGGATCAAGGCATGGGAGACGCCACCGGAGCTGAACGTGTGTTGAACAGCGAGGTGCCGTCTGCTCGGCACTAGGATCATCGGTGATTTGAATCACGACGAAGTACGACTCCATCAACCCCGTTCACTTGAACGCTTCCGCTTAGCGATCTACAAGGGTATGTAGATGCACTCTCCTTCCCCTCGTTGCTGGTTTCTCCATAGATAGATCTTGGTGACACGTAGGAAAATTTTGAATTTCTGCTACGTTCCCCAACATTGCGCTCATGTATTGCGTGAGGGTTGAAAAAGCTGAAGCGCGCTAAAAAGTATGAACCAATTGCTCGGCTTTTCATCGGGGTTGTGCATGATAAATACTTTGTGCTAAGAAGACAGAGTATGACAAGACTATATGATTTTATAGGGATAACTTTCTTTAGCGTTGATATTTTGAAAGACATGATTGTTTGTTGGGATGCCTGAGTATTGATGTCTTTATGTCAAATCATAGACTATTGCTTTGAATCACTTATGTCTTAATATTCATGCCATGATTAGATTTATGATCAAGTTTATGCTAGGTAGCATTCCACATCAAAAATTATCTTTTTTATCATTTACCTGCTCGAGGACGAGCAGGAATTAAGCTTGGAGATGCTGATACGTCTCCGTCGTATCTATAATTTTTGATTGTTTCATGCCAATATTATACCAATTTCACATACTTTTGGCAACTTTTTATATGATTTATTGGACTAACCTATTGATCCAGTGCCCAGTGACAGTTCCTGTTTTTTTGCATGTTTTTTGTATCGCAGAGTATCCATAACAAACGAAGTCCAAATGCAATAAAATTTCACGGAGAATTACTTTGGAATATATGTGATATTTGGGAGTTGGAATCACTGCAAACGAAGACCCGTGGTGGGCACAACCCAACAGGGCGCGCCAGAGGAGCCAGGCGTGCCGTGGTGGGTTGTGCTCACCTCGTACGTCGGTTGGAGCTCTACTTCGGGCGCAAGGAAGCTAATATCCGGAAAAAATCGTGTAAAAATCTCAGTGCAATCGGAGTTACAGATCTCCGGGAATATAAGAAATAGTTTTCGGCCAGATCTGGAGAACATGAAACAGAAGAGAATAGAGAGGGAGATCCAATCTCGGAGGGGCTCCCGCCCCTCGGCGGCCATGGAGACCAAGGACCAGAGGGGGAACTCTCCTCCCATCTAGGGGGGAGGCCAAGGAAGAAGAAAAAGGAGGGGCTCTCTCCCCTCGCTTCGATGTAGCGCGGAGTGCCACCGGGCAACGCCTTCAGGATGGCGATCTACATCAACAATCTTGCTACCGTCAACACCTACTTTTTCCCCCTCTATGCAGCGGTGTAACACCTCTTCTCCCCATTGTAATCTCTACTTAAACATGGTGCTCAACTCCATATATTATTTTCCAATGATCTATGGTTATCCTATGATGTTTGAGTAGATCCGTTTTGTCCTATGGGTTGATCGTGATCTTGGTTGATATGATTGTATATTTTATTTATGATGCTGTCCTACGGTGCCCTCCATCTTGCGCAAACATGAGGGGCCCCTGCTGTAGGGTGTTGCAATATGTCCATGGTTTGCTTATTGTCAGTGTTGCGGGGGATGACAGCAACCCAAATGCGGATAGGTGGGTTATGGCGTATGGGTGTAAAGAGGACTTGATACTTAATGCTATGGTTGGGTTTCACGACCTTAATGATCTTTAGTAGTTGCGGATGCTTGCTAGGGGTCCAATCATAAGTGCATATGATCCAAGTAGAGAAAGTATGTTAGCTCATGCCTCTCCCTCATATAAAGTTGCAAGAATGATTACCGGTACTTGTTATCGATTGCCTAGGGACAAATAACTTTCTTGTTGACAAAAGCTCTCTACTAAAACTAACTTAGTTGTGTCTTTATCTAAACAGCCCCTAGATTTTATTTACGTGCCCTTTATTATCTTGCAAACCTATCTTATCACACCTACAAAGTACTTCTAGTTTCATACTTGTTCTAGGTAAAGCGAACGTCAAGCGTGCATAGAGTTGTATCGGTGGTCGATAGAACTTGAAGGAATATTTGTTCTACCTTTAGCTCCTCATTGGGTTCGACACTCTTACTTATCGAAAGAGGCTACAATTGATCCCCTATACTTGTGGGTTATCAAGGAGGCCCGGTTCCTTCAACGTGTCATGGAAGACTCCATGAACACACACTATGAGCGCCAATGGGAGGGCCTGGACACCATGATTGCCCTTCTGCGCGGCGATGGACGATGCGCCGTGAGCCGGAGATGAGGGACGCCAACGAGGGTGAGGAAGGAGTCTTACGGAGGAGCAGCCGGTTGCCGTTCCACCCGCACCTAGTGGGCTGGCCAGTGGAGTGGTCGCGGCACGGCCACGGCATACATGGCCGACGCCGTGGGGTCGTGGAACTGCCGCCCACACCGCCGCTGCGGGCCGAGCGCCAAACGCCGCCACGGGTGAGTGGTGGTGCAGCGCCCCACCTTCGAGGAGCCTCCCATCTTCCAGGGACCGGCCCACCTCTGGACGCTGCTGCCCTACATCGACCTCACTGGCGACGAGGACGACAACGACGACGCGTGAGGAGACGGCGACGGGCACGGCAGCAATGCGTGGGCGGCACCTTTCTTTTGTTTTATTTTTATGTTAATTATGTTTATATTAAGAACTGTGGAACGGGACCGTTCTAGGGCCGTGAAGACGGTTTAATTATGATTTTATGTTTTTATGTTTGTGTTTATTTGATTTTTTTTCGGCATTTCTTTGAGTTTTTGCGAATTTTTTATATCACGTCCACCCCAGACATTATATGAGTCGCGGGCCGCGCGTTAGGCGCACCGATACGGCAACGACCCTAAACAAACACGAACAACTCCATTACCGCCCCAAACGAATGAAAGCAGGGCAAAACGGACGTCCGTCCGAGATCATGCGTTGGAGTTGGCCTAATGAACGCACGAACGTAAACCTTTTTTTTTAGCATCAGTACAGATACAAGCGCTCATATACACGCGCATACACTCACCCCTATGAACGCATATTACACGACATTCTATCCCTATGACCACCTCCAAAGATCGAAATGGCATATCATCTTGAGATTTACGGCCACCAGAAGGCGCTTCGTCGTCGACGGAAACGCCTCCTCCCACCGAAAGCACATCGCCGGAAATACTGAAATAAATTCAAAATAATGCGAAAGATCAGAATTTCAACCCCGATGGCCGTAATACTCATCGGGTTCACCTAACCATCTCAACCACAGGTTGATTCGCACGAACGAAAACCTGGGCAGTTCAAGATCAGGCTATCAGCGTTCAGCAGGAACGAG
The DNA here is from genome assembly GCA_021605145.1 of Aegilops bicornis. Classification (NCBI taxonomy): domain Eukaryota; kingdom Viridiplantae; phylum Streptophyta; class Magnoliopsida; order Poales; family Poaceae; genus Aegilops; species Aegilops bicornis. The sequence goes on from JAHIAL010000068.1 coordinate 239,149, forward strand.
TGAACCGACACTTTGCGGAAGATGGGGGTAGTTGGGAAGGCACGAAAGGGTGACGCCGGTGGCCGCGCGCGTCCACGGTCTCTCTCCTCTTGGATGCCTACGCCGCTGTGTGTACGTCCTTGGATACTAACCATTTCGTCGTTACTAAGATCGACGAACCGCTTGACGGCGACGGCTCATCGCGCGCACCTCATTGCTGTTTCGCCTCAGTTATTTATTGAAACGTATCGATTATCGGCAGTTGCTCCTAAAAATATGTACATGGAACAACCTTGCGAGAGTTGACATTTTGGGTCGACTCCATCCATGATGCACACGATCCATGCGCATGCATGTCCTTTTGACACGGCCGAGCACACATATGGTTGCAACTTGCATGTAGAAGAAAGCACAATCTGTCGTAACACTGCCAGAAATGCACACGCGACACCGAAGAAATCCTTGACAACGGAAACTTCTGAACAATCACAGGTCTCGCGAACCATTCAAAGACCGGCATTCCTAATTTCGGACAGGGACATGCATGTAACTGAATTTCAAAACGTGCCATCAGTTGCATGTATTAACGCGTGTTTGATCCACCAGTGAAACACCGTTCGGCATGAATGGAGTATATGAAAACATTGATCCACCAGTGAAACGCGAATGGTTAGAATTTGCAGTACATGCGATCGTATACGCGGTTGTTTTGCGGTAGGTTTGCTAGCTACTCCAGCAAACTACCGTCGTTGACGATTGCAAAACAATGCTTACAAAATGATTAGGTGATTTGGTTGGTGGACACTGCATTATTCATCAGTTTGATGTTGTGTTGACGTGTTCTTGCGTCAATTTGATTGGTTTCGGTAAGTTATAGAATAGGGTACGAACAACTTGCTCTCGCGCCAGCTTGTTTATTTTCGGATTGAAGTGTTAGTACAAACCTTCGACTTGGTATACGTGTCCCATTCTCTTAAACTAATTTTCTGAAGTGCTCCATGAAAAAGTTCAGTCGTGATTTCAAATTTAAAATAAAATAGACCGTAGTATAGACTTGCACAACATCGAGACGTTGGTTGTGGTCAACAAATTACTATAAAAAATCCACTTGCAATTAAGATTTACCGCCCGTTGTGCAATCCTAATCTAGAAGATAAGAGGAGGACAAAATAACTTCCATGATGCAATCCTAAGGGACATATAAACGATCATGAAATTATTTTGCACAACACACCTTTCCTGCCCTCATCCTAGGTGGCTAGTGCAAACTCTCCCCTCCAGACTTCACCGACAAGTCCGTAGACTCACCTTCTCTCTGCCTGCCGCTCTGATGGCCGGTGCCTTCGCTTTTAATAGTTTAGATTAGGATTTTTGCACAGCAGACCCATTTTCTTTACGAGGAGGGCATTAGACCATTAGAGCATCTCAACAGGAATAGGCAAATTTGGGCCCTCAAACGCCTGTGGACGCGCCGGCCTATGCCCGGGCATGTCTGCTGGTAGTGAACGTCCAGTCCTCAAATTAGCGCATATGCATTCGGATATCTCATACCGTAAATCTTAAATCCATATAAAAGCATGCAAAGAATTAAATCCATGTACTACGTAGATCAACTATCCTAGTCCTCGTCGTAGATGTCCACTATCTCTGTGCTCGGCTCCGGGTACATAAGCGGCAGCCGTAGCTCCGCCTCCTGGAGCTCCTCCGCATCGCCTCCGTATCCATCTTCGCTTCGACATCGTCGAAGAGCGCGTCGGTCGCCGCCTGTTCCTGCCGATTGGCCTCCACATAGGCCTCATCCTGGTTGGACTCCAGGATGGCCTGCTGCTCCGCCATCTCGGCCGCTTGGGCGACGGCGGACTCCGCCTCCACGTCCTCTATGTTGAAGCCCAGAGCCGGCGCTAGCTCCTACTCCGGCTGCTCCGCCTCGTCCTTGCCCGGATCCGCCACCTCCATCGGAGCCGGCTGCTGCTCCTCTCCTCCTCCTCCTCCTCCTCCTCCTCCTCCACCTGCTCCGACGAATCTAGAGGTAGCCCAACAGCGATATGCGGGCGGCGCTCGCGGCGCGTCTCGCCCGGATCTCTTGCTCGATCTGGTACCGGTGCTCCGGCGTGAGCATAGCATACGTGGTTATCCTCTGGTGGACCATGGCGAAGCTGGAGATCGTGGGAAGAGTGGCGGAGCAAGAGAGAGAAGGTGGATGGGCTCGGGTTGACGGCGTGGAGAGGGAGGAGGTGGGTGGGCTAGGGTTGGGGACGCCATGCTGGCTTACATAGCCGGATTTAGCCTCGGGCGGCGAGCCAGAGCGGCGCCACGCGGTGTTCACACCCCATTGGAGGAGGCGTCTCACGGACCGCCGGTTTCCGGGTGATTCTGCATGGGACCTCATCGTCAGTCTGACGTGGCGGACGCGTCCAGGCGCCCCCATATTTGGGCTGGATATGAGGGGTGCCGGTAGCGCGAGTGTTCGAGGCGCCCACCCGGGTCGAATTTTCATGACCGGTCACTGACTGGGCCGTCCGCCCGAGATTTTGAGGACGGTTTGGGGTGCCCGGCTGTAGACGCTCTTAGGACACTTGTATTTCTGTCACTATGTTGTGTTTTGCACATCAGAGTATTTTTTAGGGCCCAAAGTCCAACAAATTATGAGATTTTTGTAGTCATTTTCTTTTTACGTAGTCTGAGTCTCAATTTCTTTTCCAGGTATTATTTTGCGGCGGCGATAGGTCTGCGGGTTGTTCTGCAGTGCTTGGTGTGTTGTGGCTGCAACGACTTGTGCTATGGAGGCGGCATGAAGCGTGTCGACGACTCGGTAGCGAGGTGCAAGGACGATGACACGTAAAACATGGCTCAAGGGCGTGCGATGTGGCCGTGGCTTGGTGATGGCCACCATCGGGTCATGAAGAAGGGATGGGATTGTCCTTTAGATACAACTGTGGTGGTCCTGGCCAGCCACTGGAGTGCGGATGCGGATGGGATGGACACCAAGGGTTTTCGACAGGGTTTGTGCCTCCAGACCTAATGGCCTACTAGATCCGACCCAAATCTGGCGCCTACTCCAATAAAGGTCATCGGTTGAAGGGAGCATGCCTCTTTTATGGCCTTTTCGTGGCTCTCACTCTGGTTGGTCTGCATCATATGTGCAGCAACATCCGCAGGTTGTCCATGACAGTGGGTGGCTCCTCCCATTGTTCCTCAGCGCCCGACATGTTTAATGATCTCTGAGGACCAGGTTTCGAGCTTAGAGGTGAAGACCCCTCTATGACCCTGAGCTTAGAATCCAAATCTAGCATAGGGGATCATACGGGAAGCCGAGATTAGCGCCGAGATAAAACAACCAGATCTGACTAGCGAAGCATCATCTCCTCTCGGCAAGCCCACAATCATTGGTTCAACAGTCCCATTAGGAACCGCATCTGATGGGGGAACCAAGATTCCCAAACTAGATGAGATGGGTGATGAATTCCCATCTCATAGGCAAGTCGCTTCACCCCATAATTTGATAACCCGCTAGTAGATGCATAGCAACAATTCCGAGACCCTGCCCAGTAATTTTGAAACCCGATAGAAGATGCATAGCAACTATTCCATGGCCCTACCCACAATGTGCACTTTATATCCATACACACACTACAAAAAAAATACACTTCTGTGATGATACTTGTTCGTCAAAGTAGGTCGCGTTTTTTGTCATGCATGTACATTCATGAGAAATTTATGACAGAATCAAGATAGACATATCTGTGATGTCGTAGAAGTGTTCCATGACATTACGAAAATTATCATCATGGAAGTGTCCACTTCCATGACGATAAATCGCGTCACGTAAGTCCTTTCACAAGAGTGACCGACACGTGGCATCCACCGTAACGGAACGCCGTTAAGCTATCGGGTCGGGTTTTGAATCCGATAACCCGTTATCAGCCCCGACCAATGGGGATTTTCCACGGTAAAATCATCATTGGTTGGAGGAAACACGTGTCGGCTCACCGTGGGACAGATGTCATCCACTCATTGAATGAAGGCGCCTATGATACGTCGACAGTGGCACGGCCCAACAGAGGCCCATTGTCGTGAAAAGACCGGCCCATTTGACTTGGTCAAAGGTGGCGGGTCGCCCATGGAAAGCCTCGTTAACGGCCTGTTACGCATATAGCCCATTTACAACCCGCTAACCCAAAGCCCGCTTCGCCCTATTCAATTAGGCCCAAGAACGCTATCCGCCATTTTCGACCTCTGCTTTTCACTTCCGGCCCATGTATAGCCCATGACGCCTTTCGCCCATATGAGGCCCTATGTAACTCTTGGCCTATTAACGGCCCGTGGTGAAATCGCCCGTAATGAACAAAGGTGTATCACTTTACACCCATTAACGGCCCGTGGTGGAATCGGCCCATATAGAACAAAGGTATCACTTTATACCCATTAACGCCCGTTATTCCGCTAATGCTTTTCGTCCATATGTTATCTTTCGGCCTTCTCGAGCTCATTTATTCTTGGGCTCATTTCCAACATTCGCTACTTACGGCCCGTTCTTGTCATTTTTACGCTTGTGGGCCAAATTCGGCCGTGGTTACAAATCGGCCGTTTGTGATCCGTTAATCACGTTGGGCCGCTTCATAAGCGTCATCAAATACGGCCTATTAATGATGGCCCGTTATGGTCGGCCCATGAACGGACGATTTATTCCAACTCTAGCCCGCTTACGGCCGTAATGTGGTCTGCTTTGGCCCATGTTTGGCCAATCGATCATACCGCCTGCCGTATAAGGCCCATTGATGATACTACCCGTAGAAGGCCTATTGTTTTCACGCCCGTAGAAGGCCATTGTTTCTCTGACCCATAGAAAGCCCATCGCTTTTACTGACCCGTAAAAGGCCCATCGCTTTCTATGGCCCATAGGCCCAAGTGTCACCTCTTGTGGCGTTATTGTGGCCTAGTTTTAAAAAATAGGTTATTATGCCACTAGCAAACCGCGTAAAAAATAACCAGACCGACTACAAGCAAACAAATAGACAAGACAACAAGGAAATAAATAAGCAAGCAACTTACACTAGGCTATCACGGCTATTACACATATTACATCCATCGGGCATCAAAGTTCGCCACCAAAGCAAATATAGGGAACACAAAGATATAAACGCTTCGCGAAAAAACAAGTCCGAACTCAAACCACTTCAAGAGCTCAAGAAACAATATCCTCGGTACCCATAATGCCGGCAAGATGCTTAGCAAGCTTATTAACTTTCTCTTGTTTGGCGCTTAAGTCCTCCAGTAACTATTGTTGCACTGTAAAGTATGCATCTCGACTGCAGGACTTCTCAATTCTTCGCTTCCTGTCGCATAACATCTCGATCGATGTCTTTCAACTTGAAGTTGAGACTCAAGAAGCCGAACTGATTCGTGCAACGAGTTCAAGAGCTTGTGCCAAAGAAGTGGTAGCCTCAGAACTCTAACACTACATCAAGACAGACTTTGGGGTTGTCTCGGTGTCTTCAATATAGTTTTATCAGCTTTCTTGGAGACCAACAGGATGTCTCACTATCTTGAACCTTATCTGCATTACTTCCTTTACCATTTCATAACAGGTACTCTTCTCCAAGATTTTATCTCAAGCGTTCTAAAAGAGAAACAAACAAACACATCTCAGGTTTACAATGTAGTATATGAAACTCATTTTGGTAAAACCAGTTCCAAGAGTAAGGTGGACAGGATAACAGCATGAAACAAACATATATCTATGTAGTATGGTCACTGTATGGTCTCTATCATTCTAGTTTATGTTCCCAAATCAAGATAGATACAGTCAATCATATCTATTTAAGACAAAAACAAAGATAGATGTAATATAAGCGTGGGAAACTACACAAAGAATAACAACACTTGTAATGTGCATGGCATGAGAACATAACTGTTTATTCAATTGAAACTGAAATCAATGTAGAGCAAGTTACAACAAAGAAACAGCCAAACACGTTGAAGAAACAGGTTTAAAACATACCATTGCTATGCCATTGGAGTTTCAATTGCATCCTTCAAATTTGAAATTGGTTGGTATCGAAGAATACAAAGTGATGCAAGAGCAAAGTAGTATGAACTATAGCTACGGAACCTGACTCGAGAACAATTCTTCTTCGCTTTAACCACTGACTTCGGGTTCGGAGTGGTGGTCCTCGTGGATTTGGGCACCGCCGTTGCTTTACTAACTGCTCGTGTTTGGGTGCTCTGTGGTGGAGACGCCGATGTCTCAACGAACCGGTATCTATCTGCCGGGGTTGGGATTAGAAGGGGTGTAGCTGGTTCTCTGTCCAACCGGTAGGGGTACAATCTGCATGAGTGTGGGTTATGTGTGGTGGGGCTGGTTCTTGGGCAAGTACAACCGTGGTTCTATCTGCATCGACAGTTAGCACGATCTTTCTTTCAAGACCGTGTTTTACTCTCACAGATACTGCCATCACTCCCTCCAATTGAAATGGCTGATAAACAAGAAAAGTAATTGAATGTACATTGTAAGATAGACAGGTGCAATGGATAGTAGGGAAGAAAACAGGGCATGAAATAATTCACATTTATGTTGTCTAAGCAAACAGAATAGCATGACATAATTTCACATATATGATGGCTAATTAAACAGGATAGCATGACACAATTTCACATGTATGATGGCTAACTAAATAGGATAGAATGACATACTTCAAAATATGATGACTATGTAAACAGGATGACATGATATAACTATATGATGTGTCCATTAAAGTGGTTGGCATGCCATAAATCACAAACATGCCGTCGATGGAAACATGATGGCATGATATAATTCACTGATAGAATGACATAATTTAAAATATGATGACTATGTAAAATGGTGATGAGATGATATAACTATATTATGTCTTTAGAAAATGGGTTGGCATGCCATAATTCGGGAGATACATGCCGTCTATGTAAACATCATGGCATGACATAATTCAAATATATGATTTATATACTAAGGAAGTGAGCAGAGGGCAATCGCATATATGATGTGTCAACTAAGGAGATGGCATTCAATATTGTGTATATGATGTAAAAACTAAGCATTGCAATACAACATATGCATTATATGAGTAATATAACCTCGCCAAGTTTGAGCATACACCTCGGGGATAATAGGACTGGTCATCTGCCTCTGAATCCTCCTCTCAAGAGCTATCTCAGAATCAAAGCAAGATATCTCGCTTCACAGGTAGCATTGTCTCGCTCAAGACCTTGTTTTTCACTCCGTATTTCTCCATCACCAATTCAAATGGTTGATGCACAGAAGAGCGATTGAATATACAAACATTATCGACAAAAGCAATGAGAAATACAAAAAAGGACGGCATGATATAATTCACATATATGACGCTTGCCTAAATAGCATGGCATTGCATAATTCACATACATAATGCCTTGCAACAAGATAACATTGCATAATTCACATATATAATGTCTTTGCAACAAGATGGCATTGCATAATTCACATATATAGTAATTAGACACTAAACAGTGGCATTCACACAAAGCATGTCTAAACTAAGCAAATGATGTAGCAATGCAAGATACCATACGCACGATATGAGCAACATAACCCCTGCCAAGTTAGGGCATGCACCTCGGGGGGGAAATATGACTGGTCATCTGTCTCTGAATCCTCCTCTCAAGAGAGCTATCGGTAACCAAAGAAGACATGCGCCGCCGATAGCATTGTTCCGCTCAAGACCTTGTTTCACTCCAGATTTTTCCATGACCGTCTTAATGGTGATGCACAGTGAAGAGTAATTGAATGTACTAAAATTGTTGACAAATTTAACACGTAATAAAAAAATGATGGCATGATATAATTCACATATAAGATGATCACTAACTGTGGTGGCATTGCAAAATTCACATATATGATGCCTCGCTAGACAAGATGGCATTGCATGATTCACATATACGATAAAGAAACTAAATGTATGACATTGACACAAAGCATGTCTAAACTAAGCGGATGACATCTTTAATGTATACAAGAAGCAATGCAAGGCACCATATGCATGATATTACCCACATCAGATGCCAAGTTAGAGCCAAGACCTCATGGGGTAAATAGGAGTGGTCTTCTCCTTCCGAATCCCCCTCGCACGCTTATCTTCCTCTTGATTACGATCCAAATGGTGGACGGAGGGCTGCCTTTGCACTCCACCATGGAACGCAGCGCCTGCGTGAAATTTTATTGCCACGCAAGGCTCGCTTTGCTTTTGCTCTACATGATCGAGTTCCATTGTGTACAATAACCGGCATGCATAGGAATAAAACATAGTGAGATTATGTAAGCAGTGCATGCACAAATCCAGAGTGATGGTAGCAAACTGTGGATAGACCCGAAACCAATGATAGCAGTGATAATAGCTTTAGTTAAAAATACAGATAATGGCTCCTTTAATGTTTGTTTGCACCCAACATGAAACTCATAGTAGACACGGAGATTAACCCGGATAGTAGACAGATAGTAAATCGGTGCTGCCCCAATATGTACCCCACAACCATTTAAAACTCAAGTTTCAGATTAGTTTGGACCTCGACTTTTGAGTCTAATAGGTGAACCCCATTTATAATGTAGCATGTTATCATATTGCTGACGATAACGTAGCGGACACGGAAGAGTGCTACCTCTCTTCTTGCGGACCCGTGTGATCCCTCAAGGTCATCTCGCTCAATTCATGATGGTAATGCAGTTATCGTGAGCCGCCGCTGCAAGGGGAAGAAGATCTCGAGGCGCGAAGACAGTCCGAGAGCGGATCCTCGTGGTGAACCCTTCCGTCGTTGGAGCAATGAGTTGGGGTGGAAACACGCCCATGAGGAGCAGGACAAACCACAAAAGGTTTTCTTTGACACATATCTGTAATGTAAGTAATTGAGTAAGGGCTTGTTTGAATTTGAGGATTCTAACAATGCAGGATAGGAAATAGACAGAATAGGATAGGAATGCACGTGCAAAACAGAGAATTTAAAAACACAGGATTTACGCTTAATCTGGGTGTTTGATTCACAACAATTGGAAGATCACAGGATGCAAAAAAGCATGGTGAGATTAACGCAAACCACAAGAAAATGTACGGTTATAATGCTATTATGCTACTATCTCTTAGTCTTGTGCTTGATGAATAGGAACATGAAAAGGAGGAGAAGTGGAAATTAGAATTCCTACGGTTTTTCTTTCAAGGAGACACTAAAGGAACAAATCCTACAGTTTTCCTTTGCACCAAATTCATGAAAAGTAGTACCATAGGAAACTTTCCAATTCCTATGTTTTTCATTCACTTTTCCTTTCAAGCAGTGGCGATTCTAGAAGGCAGGCTTGAGGAAGGAAAATCCTACACTAAAAAATGTTTTTGTGCTACTTCTATTACTTTGGACCTGTGCCACCGCCATACTAGCTCAACTCCTGTGCCCATCGACAAATGCACAGCTCAAATGCGCAGAGATAAATAATGATGGCATTCAAGAGAGTCCATCACGGATAGCTAAGTTGCCTCGTACCTCAACGCTTGTCATATAGTAGGATAAAATAATCGTATTTCCACGTTACTACGAAAGTGCTCAAGGGACAATATATATAACATGTAGAGTAAAAAGAGATGCAACAAGTGTACAACCTCTTTGGCAAAGCCAATTCGATCTCAGCGTGATTGGGTTGGCGGAGGATGCTCCGGCCGACTTTTGGTCAGCTTTGGAGGAGGGGAAGAAGATCTTAGGCGTCTGGAGATGGAGCACGAGGTATCGCCTCCCACGTGATGGAGGGTTTAAATCGTTGGAGTAGCTCGGTGAGTTGGATTTACGCCGAGGTCAAGCAGACAAGAGAGACAACGAACAACGTTAACTCGAGTGGAATTCTAATAGTATCTCCAATACATGACGTAAAATACATAACCACAAAGTGCTAGATGTAAAATACATCAGCCGCTCATCTCTCGAACTTAATCGTCAAATCGAACTTAATCGGGCCTAAATCAACTTAACTGTCAAAACTGAATTTTTTGTCGAAATTGAATTTTGCCGTCGAAACCTAACGCATCAGCAAGGTGAGGCTACATGTCTCACGATCGATTTTTTTTTCATCTCTCGTCAGTTGATTTTGCAGCGCTGGATACGAAATCAAGGGCTCGCGTTCATCTTCAACCTCCACCCTCGAGCCGCCAACCACCATCGGCTAAACAAAGAGCCCGCCCGCTGCCGGGCTGGCGGTGGCGCCGCCGCCTCACTGAAAACACTCCCCACCGCCGGTCCGCCGCCGCCTCGGCCATCCCTCTAGGCCCCCCCGTGCCGAGCTTTTTCTCCGGCGATCCCCATGCCACCGCCCCGCCAACGCCCCGCCAACACCGGCGACCACCGCCCCCATCCTGAACCCTAAGATAGATAGTGGGGTACCTCTCCGGCGAGCCCCCTCCCCGCTATGGCTGGTTCTTCCTTCACCCGCAGCCCCCCCACCTCTCAAAATCGATCGATCCAAAAGTCGATTCGGTCGGATCAAGTAGAAGCTAAATTGGAGCAGCATCGCAAGCAAAAGCAAGAGCGAAGCAAAGAGCGAAAGCAAGAGCAATAGCAAGAACAGACCAGGCAGGGACCGAGAGCAAGAGCGTAGCAAAGCAGCGCCGGCGAGAGCTAAAGCAGCAGCGGCTCCTACCGATAGGACGTCGCCGCCCGAGGGAGCGACGACGTGAGGAAGTGGTCGGCGACGCCGCTGCGGATGGAGCCGCGCCGTGTCGGCTCGGAGGAGTGGCGCCCGGCAGCACCGTGAGATCGAATCAAGAAGGAAATGCGGCGATTAGTGTACAACCTCTTTGGTGGCGCCGATTAGGCCGTAGCTTCATCCGAGGAAACGGTGATGATGATGCTCTTCTGGTGGTGCAGGTCAAGACGGCGGTGTGGGAATGGAGGTGGCGCGCGAAGACGAGGGGAACGCCGGGCAGCTCCTTGGAGGTGGAGGACGGCTGCTGAACCGGCGGGACGATGAGATCGACGACGGAACCTCATCCGCACGGTGGATGAGGGACGCCGAGGTGTTCTTGTGGACGACGCTCGTCGGGAAGAGGTTCGGCTGGGTGGCCAGACGGAGCAGGGTGTGGGGTTTCGTCATGGTTTTCGTGGGCCTCGATGTACGAATGGGTGGGCGGATGGGATGGCAATGGGGAACCATGGCTTAGAGACGCGCTTGTCCGAAATGTGGGTAAGGATTACGAAAGTACCCCACCGATTTGAGGTATGTTCTTCCGGTTCAGGGTACCACGGGCATTTCGCATGTCGGGATTTTGCAGGAGGTGGGAGTTTTTCGCTGCTGTAATTTTCGGTACTTAGGTTATAAAAAGGAACTACTCTAACCGAAAATTACTCTACCTTTCCTCCTCATAAGTGCTTCTTCTTCGTCTCTGTTGCCATGGCCGGTGAGCAGAGCTCTAGGTCGAGAACTACTCGTAATAAGGGAGGCGGCAACCAAGGTCATGGAAAAAAGAGGGCTCGCCGCCACGCAGAGACCTCGAAGATCTCACGGGCAGGCGATGGCTCCTAGGAGCGCCCTAGTCATGGAGGCGAACATGCCGAGCCGGGCCGGGCTGGAGTCGTTATCCTCGACGGCATGCCCGATCAGCTCAATAAGCACCTCAATAAGCGTAAGGAGTTCATCCAAGGCTTGATGGAGTTGTTGAAGGAGAGCCTCGATGACATGCCCGCCGAGCTCAATCGGCGGGGAGTTGACCGCCCGGCTTGGTGATGTCAGCTCAAGAAGAGCATTGCCTCGGAGAAGAAGGCGACGGCCGAAATCCTGCGACTTCGTGGAGGACAAGCCACGAGATCGACCTGTTGAAGGAGAAGAACGCCGCTGGAAGAAGCCGCATGAGAATAGTAGTTCCTCGATGAAGATGCTGCAGCCCTCGCTATGGAATGTATGAAGGAGAGTTGGCGGCTCGCGCCGAAAGCACCCGCCTTTGTCAAGGTAATGTAATGCGCCGTGGAATGTATGATGAAGGCTCGCGTCGAGAAATCCCGTCATGGACAGAATGAAGAAGATGGCGGAGGAGACGCGCAAGGAGATGGAGGTCATGGAGGCGATGAAGAAGCGCGATTCTAATTCGCTGCGAATTAGATCATTTGGGCTGATAATCTTCCTTCTTCTTTTCTCGCTGTGTTTCATCTTTGCTTCGGTGTTTCACCAAGACGTGTCACGCTCATGCGAGGCATGAATAGTACAATGTTTTTAGAGAATGAATAGAACAATGCTAACAATGAGATGACTAGCAAATTAGATCATTTTTATCGCCATATGGCAATCGGGCTGCCGTGTTTAAGTGCTCCTCCGTCGCAGTACTACTCCGATTGGAAAACTTGAGTATACCGCGAAGTTCTTTGCTCCTCCTCGATCAGGTCAGTCGGCGCATTTATACGAAAGCAGTCAAATCACAAGGCCCCGCCTTCCAGAAGTAATGAGCCATCAAATCACAAAGGCCCTCGCCTCGTGAAACCGACCAAGCTAGACTGCCCCGCCCTCTAGCCTTTTAAAAAATGTATACTTTTGTACAGCGGTAGTATCGATGGATTGCGCCATGGAGCAAAACTTGAAATTAAAAAAAAGGTGGTACGTATAGAGAGCGTTGGTCACCGAATTATGCATATAGTACTATTAAAAAGGCTAATCACAATAATTGACAAAACTAAGCACCCTGAAATTTTTTGACAACTAAACTGCTGGCTATATGATGTTGGCCATATATATTGTACGTATATAATGTGAAGAAACGAGTGGTAGTACTATACCAACTAAAAGATGAAATGTAAGAAATACTAGTATGTACGTCATCAAGAGTAAAAGTAACAAGAAGAAACATAACATAGTTCTCATTGGGGCTCAAAGACAACACACCCTCAAATTAAATTAAGCACACCTGAAATTAAACTTTGCAACTATCCCAGAGACACTACATTAGAACCACCAGGAGCAACGACATCGACACCTTACTCTGGAGTCCTCGTCACGCCCCTCGACTTCGGCCCTTGTCCCTCTTCCACTTGGCCGATACTTCTTTTGCTTGAACCGCCAACTTGGCTGCTGTTGCTCTTCATCCAACCCTTGTAGATATTGAAACAAAGGTAGCCATCCATTGCAGCATAGTGGATGTGGTCTATATCTAGTACATTGTGCTGCCATGCATGACGATGAAACGTGTATGGAGGTTTCTCTAGTTTACCGTACGAAGGATGAACCATGGCTCCTGGCAGGGTCAGCATTGAAGGCTGACGAGAGGACACTAACCGATTCTTTTGAAGGTCGAAGGTGTTTCCTACAACGAGTCCAACTCACGCAGACTTCTATGTCGTTACCAAAGTCTACAAAGAACGATTTGACTAGGTTGCTCTCGAGGAAGTCTTTAAAACTCGGCACTCAACGTCGGCATGGCATATGTGGTAGACCAAGCATAAGTCATGCACACAAACCTGGATCACGGCGGGCTTCTTCCTCTCTTCGCCCTTAGATCCTTCTCTCGTCCAGACTGTGGTGTACTCATCATCTAGCCCAGCACTCCACTCATCATCTCGAAGTCTTCGAACATGCGAAGCGAAAGGCATCCTTTCACCGTCGCGGAAGAACGGGTGTAGATGACGTCGAACTCATCGCCGGTGATGGTTCTGACCTTTTACTCACCGCCGATCGGGGAGATTTGGGACGCCATGGATTTGGGAGGAGGGTTAGGATTAGTGGAACTGCCGTAATGTGAATGGACGGGACGACTAGGAGCGAACCGCCGTAGTATTAAAGGATGTGCGGGACGAGTAGGAGCGAATCGCCAAAGATGCGAACGGCAGTGGTAGTGGCTTTCCATTCTTCTCCATGATCACGGGCTTCCGAGAGCCCTTGGATCCGAGATCGAACAGTTGCATGGCGTGATTCTAGACCTATGGGTGAATATCCTATCCCGGAGGGTTATTCTGCAAATTTTCAACAACTTAGCATATGCACCGCTTGATGTCGACCAAGGGCTGCCAAAGAGTCTGTATCATGGTCGCCTACTTACCACGCACCGTCAAGCGTCTCATGGGTCATGCGCCCTTTGGAGATTTAACATGGTGCTAGGCTATCCGATGTTGGCATGTCATACATAGTCATCGATTAGTCACTCATACTACAACAAGGTTGGCTATAAGGTTGGCTATAAGTGTATTTTTTACTCCTCTCTATCTCTTTCTTCGTACTCCCTCCGTCCGATAATATAAGAACGTTTTTGACACTAGTGTAGTGCCAAAAGCGTTCTTATATTATGGGACACATGAAGTACTAGTATTTATTGCATTTGCCAAGGAGTGACCTCTTCCAATGAAATGGTGTTGCTAAGTTTGCTTCATTTAATTAGCTATAGACTCAAAATTGTCTTTTCACCTAGGTACACGCAGCGCTTAGCACCGTTTCTTCCTTGGGTCACCAAACTAGTCTCTCTCTTCTTGATTAACTTGCCACATCGACTTTTATGCCTATGTGGCAAGCTTAAGCACTTGTAGGAGCAAGTAGCAGGTGCCCGTCTGCTGTACTCAAGAGTGAAATGCATTGATCGGGGTGTTGTTTATTTTGACAAAGGATGTGGGGGTCATCCCATGTGTAGCAATGTATCGATAGGTTTCTTCGGATATTATTTCATCTCTAGAGCTCGTAAACATCCGGGTGAAATGGATAAAAAGTATCTTTGCAAACAAAAGTGTTCAACCTGCTCAACCCGCATCCAAAACTTGTGAAGAAATAACTCTTATTGTGCTTTGCGTGAAATGGTTCACCATAAGTCTTTCACCGATCAGAGTAAAAATTCATACATGGAAGATTCTAGACTAAACCATAAATGGATACACTTTTATTCATGCGCGATACTCCAATAGAGCAAGATCATGCATGGAAGTCTTCACATGCTTAGACAACGGATTACATTGAGCGAAGACTAATGATCAACATTTAACTTATTAATGTGATGTCTACTACACAACCTTCTTCTTGTAGACGGTGTTGGGCCTGCAAGTGCACAGGTTTGTAGGACAGTAGAAAATTTCCCTCAAGTGGATGACCTAAGGTTTATCAATCCGTAGGAGGCGTAGGATGAAGATGGTCTCTCTCAAGCAACCCTCGCAACCAAAAAACAAAGAGTCTCTTGTGTCCCCAACACACGATCTTCAATTGTATATTGTATACGTGCACTAGTTCGGTGAAGAGATGGTGATACAAGTGCAATATGGATGGTAGAATTAGGTATTTATGATCTGAAATAATAAAAACAGCAAGGTAACTCATGATAAAAGTGAGCGTAAACGGTATTGCAAATGATAGGAAACAAGGCCTAGGGTTCATACTTTCACTAGTGCAAGTTCTCTCAACAATAATAACATAGTTGGATCACATAACTATCCCTCAACATGCAACAAAGAGTCACTCCAAAGTCACTAATAGTGGAGAACAAACGAAGAGATTATGGTAGGGTACGAAACCACCTCAAAGTTATTCTTTCCAATAAATCCGTTGGGCTATTCCTATAAGTGTCACAAACAGCCCTAGAGTTCGTACTAGAATAACACCTTAAGACACAAATCAACCAAAACCCTAATGTCACCTACATACTCCAATGTCACCTCAAGTATCCGTGGGCAAGATTATACGATATGCATCACACAATCTCAATTCAACTATTCAAACCAACACATAGAACCTCAAAGAGTGCCCCAAAGTTTCTCTG
The DNA here is from genome assembly GCA_021605145.1 of Aegilops bicornis. Lineage (NCBI taxonomy): Eukaryota > Viridiplantae > Streptophyta > Magnoliopsida > Poales > Poaceae > Aegilops > Aegilops bicornis. The sequence goes on from JAHIAL010000068.1 coordinate 254,889, forward strand.
GGAGAATCACGTACGAAAAACGTGTGCCAACCCCTATGCATAGGTTCATGGGCGGAACCCGCAAGTTGATCACCAAAACATACATCAAGTTAATCACGTGATATCCCATTGTCACCACAAATACGCACGGCAAGACATACATAAAGTGTTCTCAAATCTTTAAAGACTCAATCCGATAAGATTACTTCAAGGGAAAACTCAATTCATTACAAGAGAGTAGAGGGGAGAAGAAACATAAGATCCAACTATAATAGCAAAGCTCGCGATACATCAAGATCGTGCCAAATCAAGAACACGAGAGAGAGATCAAACACATAGCTATCGGGTACATACCCTCAGCCCCGAGGGTGAACTACTCCTCCTCGTCATGGAGAGCGCGGGATGATGAAGATGGCCTCGGTGAGGGTTCCTTCCCCTCCGGTGCCGTAATAGGGTCCCGATTAGTTTTGGTGGCTCTGGAGGTTTTGCGGCGGAACTCGATCTAATCTCTGCTACGAAGTTTTACGATACGTAGGTATATATGGAGTGCAGGGGTGCGTCGGTGGAGCCGGGGCCCACGAAGCGAGGCGCGCCCTAGGGGTGGGCGCCCCCCACCTCGTGGCCAACTCCCCGTATCTTCTCGACGTAGAGTCCAAGTCTATCCGTGGCTTTCCTTCCAAAAATAACTTCTCCGGTTGATTTCATTCTGTTTTCGACTCATCGATATTCCTTTTCCTCGAGACACGAAATAGGCATAAAACAGAAATCTGGGTTGGGCCTCCGGTTAATAGGTTAGTCCCAAAATAGTATAAAAGTGGATAATAAAGCCCAATATTGCCCAAAACAGTAGATAATATAGCATGGAGCAATCAAAATTATAGAGACGTTGGAGACGTATCAAGCATCCCCAAGCTTAATTCTGCTTTCGTCCTCGAGTAGGTAAATGATAAAAGATAATTTTTGATGCGGAGTGCTACTTGGCATAATTTCAATGTAAATCTTCTTAATTGTGGTATGAATATTTAGATCCATAAGATTCAAGACAAAAAGTTCATATTGACATAAAAATAATAATACTTCAAGCATACTAACAAAGCAATTATGTCTTCTCAAAATAACATGGCCAAAGAAAGTTATCCCTACAAGATCATATAGTCTGGCTATGCTCCATCTTCCCCATACAAAATATTTAAATCATGCACAACCCCGATGACAAGCCAAGCAATTGTTTCATACTTTTGACATTCTCAAAAGTTTTTCAATTTTCACGCAATACATGAGCGTGAGCCATGGACATAGCACTATAGGTGGAATAGAATGGTGGTTGTGGAGAAGACAAAAAAGGAGAAGATAGTCTCACATCAACTAGGCGTATCAACGGTCTGTGGAGATGCCCATCAATAGATATCAATGTGAGTGAGTAGGGATTGCCATGCAACAGATGCACTAGAGCTATAAGTATATGAAAGCTCAACAAAAGAAACTAAGTGGGTGTGCATCCAACTCGCTTGCTCATGAAGACCTAGGGCAATTTGAGGAAGCCCATCATTGGAATATACAAGCCAAGTTCCATAATGAAAAATTCCCACTAGTATATGAAAGTGACAACATAGGAGACTCTCTATCATGAAGATCATGGTGCTACTTTGAAGCACAAGTGTGTTAAAAGGATAGTAGCCTTTTCTCTTTTTTTTATGGCCTCTTTTTTTCTTTTTTTTTTCTTTTTTTTTATTTTTTTCGTCCGGAGTCTCATCCCGACTTGTGGGGGAATCATAGTCTCCATCATCCTTTCCTCACTGGGACAATGCTCTAATAATGATGATCATCACACTTTTATTTACTTACAACTCAAGAATTACAACTCGATATTTAGAACAAAATATGACTATATATGAATGCCTCCGGCAGTGTACCGGGATATGCAATGAATCAAGAGTGACATGTATGAAAGAATTATGAATGGTGGCTTTGCCACAATTACAATGTCAACTACATGATCATGCAAAGCAATATGACAATGATGAAGCATGTCATAAGAACGGAACGGTGGAAAGTTGCATGGCTATATATCTCGGAATGGCTATGGAAATGCCATGATAGGTAGGTATGGTGGCTGTTTTGAGGAATGTATATGGTGGGTGTATGATACCCGAAAGGTCTTGCAGATTAGAGAGGCTAGCAATGGTGGAAGGATGGGGAAAGTGCGTATAATCCATGGACTCAACATTAGTCATGAAGAACTCATATACTTATTGCAAAAATTTACAAGTTATCAAAGCAAAATATTACGCGCATGCTCCTAGGGGGATAGATTAGTAGGAAAATACCATCGCTCGTCCCTGACCGCCACTCATAAGGAAGACAATCAATAAATAAATCATGCTCCGACTTTATCACATAACGGTTCACCATACGTGCATGCTACGGGAATCACAAACTTCAACACAAACATTTCTCAAATTCACAACTACTCAACTAGCACGACTTTGATATTATCACCTCCAGATCTCAAAACAATTATCAAGCATCAAACTTCTCTTAGTATTCAACACACTCATAAGAAAGTTTTACAAATCTTGAATGCTTAGCATATTATGATTATTTAAGCAAATTACCATGCTATTTAAGACTCTCAAAATAATATAAGTGAAGCATGAGAGTTCATATATTTCTTCAAAATAAAACCACCACCGTGCTCTAAAAGATATAAGTGAAGCACTAGAGAAAATGACAAACTACTCCGAAAGATATAAGTGAAGATCAATGAGTAGTCGGATAATTATGCAACTATGTGAAGACTCTCTAACATTTAAGAATTTCAGATCTTGATACTTTATTCAACAGCAAGCAAATCTAAATAAAATGACATTTCAAGGATAGCACACATCATGTGAAGAAGCAAAAACTTAGGTTCAACCGATACTAACCGATAATTGTTGGAGAAGAAAGGTGGGATGCCTACCGGGGCATCCCCAAGCTCAGATGCTTGAGACTTCTTGAAATATTATCTTGGGGTGCCTTGGGCATCCCCAAGCTTGAACTTTTGTGTCTCCTTAATTCTTCTCATATCATGGTTTCTCTTTTTCTCAAAAAGCTTCATCCACACCAAACTCAACAAGAACTCGTGAGATAGGTTAGTATAAACCAATGCAAAACCTTATCATTTTCTACTGTAACAAATCACTAAAATTATTATTCAACATTGCATACTAAATGCCTCTGCATATTTAATACTCCTATCCTTAAATAGAATCATTAAACAAGCAAACATATGCAAACAATGCAAACATAACAGCAATGTGCCAAAACAGTACAGTCTGTAAAGAATGCAAGAGTATCAATACTTCCCTAACTCCGAAAATTATGAAATAAAATTCCCAATGTGGTAAATTTATCAGAGCTCATTATGCAAAAAGTTTCAACAATATATTATGCTCTGAATTTTCTAAGGAATTTTTGCAACAGCGGTAAACTTTCTGTTTTCAAACAGCAACATGTATAGTAGCAAAATAAGCATGGCAAAGGCTATCCTTGATTTTTTTATTGAAACTAGAGATGAAAAACACTATTCTAAATAACAGAAAGCAAATACTAACAAAATAAAATGACTCTCCAAGCAAAACACATATCATGTGGTGAATAAAAGTATAGCTCCAAGTAAAGTTACCGATGAACGAAGACGAAAGCGGGGATGCCATCCGGGGCATCCCCAAGCTTAGGCTCTTGGTTTTCCTTGAATATTACCTTGGGGTTCCTTGGGTATCCCCAAGCTTAGGCTCTTGCCACTACTTATTCCATATTCCATCGAATCTTTACCCAAAACTTGAAAACTTCACAACACAAAACTTAACAGAAAACTCGTAAGCTCCGTTAGCGAAAGAAAACAAAACACCACTTCAAGGTACTTTAATGAACTCATTATTTATTTATATTTGTGTTAAACCTACTTTATTCCAACTTCTCTATGGTTTATAAACTATTTTACTAGAAATAGATTCATCAAAATAAGCAAGCAACACAATGAAAACAGAATCTGTCAAAAACAGAACAGTCTGTAGTAATCTGTAACTAATGCAAACTTCCGGAACTCCAAAAATTCTAAAATAAATTGGTGGACCTGAGGAATTTGTCTAGTAATCATATGCAAAAATAATCAACAAAATATGACTCTCCAGTAAAAAGTTGAAGCTAATCACGTGAGCGCTAAAGTTTCTGTTTTTTACAGCATGATCATAAAGACTTCACCCAAGTCTTCCCAAACGTTCTACTTGGCACAAACACTAATTAAACATGAAAACACATCTAACCAGAAGCTAGATGGATTATTTATTACTAAACAGAACCAAAAAGCAAGAAACTAAAATAAAATTGGGTTGCCTCCCAACAAGCGCTATCGTTTAACGCCCCTAGCTAGGCATGATGATTTCAATGATGCTCACATAAGACATAAGAATTGAAACATAAAGAGAGCATCATGAAGAATATGACTATCACATTTAAGTCTAACCCACTTCCTATGCATGGGGATTTTGTGAGCAAACAACTTATGGGAACAATAATCAACTAGCATAGGAAGACAAAACAAGCATAACTTCAAAAATTTAAGCACATAGAGAGGAAACTTGATATTATTGCAATTCCTACAAGCATATGTTCCTCCCTCATAATAATTTTAAGTAGCATCATGAATGAATTCAACAATATAACCAGCACCTAAATCATTCTTTTCATGATCTACAAGCATAGAAAATTTACTAGTCTCCACATAAGCAAAATTCTTCTCATCAATAGTAGTGGGAGCAAACTCGACAAAATAATTATCATGTGATTGAGAATTAAGATCAAGATGAAAAGTTTCATGGTTATCATTATTCTTTAAAGCATACATGTCATCACAACAATCATAATAGATAGGAGGCATGCTTTCATCATAGTAAATTTGCTCATCAAAGCTTGGGGGACAAAAAATATCATCTTCATCAAACATAGCTTCCCCAAGCTTGTGGCTTTGCATATCATTAGCATCATGGATATTCAAGGAATTCATACTAACAACATTGAAATCATGCTCATCATATAAATATTTAGTGCCAAACATTTTATAGCATTCTTCTTCTAACACTTTAGCACAATTTTCTTTTCCAGCATACTCACGAAAGATATAAAAAGATGAAGCGTATGAGACAAACTCAATTCCATTTTTGTTGTAATTTTCTTTTATAAACTAAACTAGTGCTAAAACAAGAAACAAAAAGATTCGATTGCAAGATCTAAAGAGCACACTTTTAAGCACTCACCTCCCCGGCAACGGTGCCAGAAAAGAGCTTGATGTCTACTACACAACCTTCTTCTTGTAGACGTTGTTGGGCCTGCAAGTGCACAGGTTTGTAGGACAGTAGCAAATTTCCCTCAAGTGGACGACCTAAGGTTTATCAATCCGTAGGAGGTGTAGGATGAAGGTGGTCTCTCTCAAGCAACCCTGCAACCAAATAACAAAGAGTCTCTTGTGTCCCCAACACACCCAATACAATGGTAAATTGTATAGGTGCACTAGTTCGGCGAAGAGATGGTGATACAAGTGCAATATGGATGGTAGAAATAGGTATTTGTAATCTGAAATAATAAAAACAGCAAGGTAACTAATGATAAAAGTGAGCGTAAACGGTATTGCAATGATAGGAAACAAGGCCTAGGGTTCATACTTTCACTAGTGCAAGTTCTCTCAACAATAATAACATAGTTGGATCACATAACTATCCCTCAACATGCAACAAAGAGTCACTCCAAAGTCATTAATAGTTGAGAACAAATGAAGAGATTATGGTAGGGTACGAAACCACCTCAAAGTTATTCTTTCCAATCAATCCGTTGGGCTATTCCTATAAGTGTCACAAACAGCCCTAGAGTTCGTACTAGAATAACACCTTAAGACACAAATCAACCAAAACCCTAATGTCACCTAGATACTCCAATGTCACCTCAAGTATCCATAGGCATGATTATATGATATGCATCACACAATCTCAATTCATCTATTCAAACCAACACATAGAACCTCAAAGAGTGCCCCAAAGTTTCTCTGGGAGAATCACGGCGAAAACGTGTGCCAACCCCTATGCATAGGTTCATGGTGGAACCCATAAGTTGATCACCAAAACATACATCAAGTGAATCACGTGATATCCCATTGTCACTACAGAATCACGCACGGCAAGACATACATCAAGTGTTCTCAAATCTTTAAAGACTCAATCCGATAAGATTACTTCAAGGGGAAAACTCAATTCATTACAAGAGATTAGAGGGGGAGAAGAAACATAAGATCCAACTATAATAGCAAAGCTCGCGATACATCAAGATCGTGCCAAATCAAGAACACGAGAGAGAGAGAGATCGAACACATAGCTACTGGTACATACCCTCAGCCCCGAGGGTGAACTACTCCCTCCTCGTCATGGAGAGCGCCGGGATGATGAAGATGGCCTCCGGTGAGGGTTCCCCCCTCCGGCAGGGTGCCGGAACATGGTCCCGATTGGTTTTTGGTGGCTCTGGAGGTTTTGCGGCGGCGGAACTCCCGATCTAATCTCTGTTCTGGAAGTTTTACGATACGTAGGTATATATGGGTGCAGGGGGTACGTCGGTGGAGCTGCGGGGGCCCCACGAGGCAGGGGGCGCGCCCTAGGGGGTGGGCGCGCCCCCCCCCCCACCCTCATGGCCAGCTCCCGTATCTTCGATGTAGAGTCCAAGTCTATCCGGTGGATTTCCTTCCAAAATAACTTCTCAAGTTGATTTCGTTCCGTTTCGACTCCGTCGATATTCCTTTTGCTCGAGACCTTTGAAATAGGCATAAAACAGCAAATGGGCTGGGCCTCCGGTTAATAGGTTAGTCCCAAAAATAATATAAAAGTGGATAATAAAGCCCAATATTTCCCAAAACAGTAGATAATATAGCATGGAGCAATCAAAAATTATAGATACGTTGGAGACGTATCATAATGCATATGTCCAGGTGAACCTCCTTGGAGTCCCCATGCACATTGTTGGGGGTCAAATAATACCATGCGTCTTCCATGTCCACATCGGCGGAAGGTCCCACTCGGCGAGTCCAAGTCGACAGCGTGACGATTAATCGCCGCCCACGGACCTCAGGGGTAGTAATAGTGAGCACGCACCGTACATCGGCCTCGTCGATTAATCGGCGTCGTGGCGTCGCCCCTCACGCACACTACAGAGATGTGGCGGAGGCCTGCGCGGGCCTCGCCGGTGGCCACGATCAAGAGGAAGACGCCGCCGTCCTCCTCCGAGACTAGCAGGCGGCGCTGATCCTCCAGCGACTCCGGCATGGTGAACAGGTAGCACGTCTCGTGCCAGATGTTCTTCGCCATGGGCCAAGAGGTGATCGCCGCACGCCTGCGTCGGTGATGCACGATGTCGCCGGCGAGCCCCAAACGGCACCCGACACTCATAGCTTGATGAGCGACGGGCTCCTTGGAGGCATCGACCAGGCCGTCCATGAAACGGGAGTGGCTGTAGGGGCGTTCCGCCCGATTGAATGTATGAGCAAGTTACTACGAGATTTACTACAAAATAAATCATGACTGGCTATAACAGTAGATTAAACTAATCATGCGAGACTAGCATAGTAGATGAACAGATCGAGTCTAGGACACGTAGTAGAAACATGAATTCTACCATGATTTGAATAGGAAGGACAGAATACGTACGGTGCAACGGGAGTAGCACCATTGGCGTTGAGGTTGTCGCCCTTGTCGTTGAGGAAGAGGTTGCGAGGTCCGGAAGAAGTCGTCGTCGGTGAAGTCGTGATCGCTAGCGATTCTTGAGTGCGCTCCCCAAATGTCAACAGCGCCGAATGAAGCGCGGGAGGGAGTGGTATAGGGGCGTTGACCGCCGAATGGAGCGCAGGAGTAGCCCTAAGCGATAGATGGTGCTCCTCCCTAGTCTCTATTCTTATCTCTATTTCTACTACTCTTCTTTGTTTTTTATAATATACTAGTTGTAGTTGTCAAATCGAATAGTGCTGCGTCGTCCACTGAACGCCCGGCTGAACACGCCTCCTCGCCTCCATTAAACCTGCATGCAAACCGAGAAATCTACTCCGGCCCGTGGGCGGAAATTTGCCGATGTCATGAGGGTTATTCTGCAAATTTTCAGCAACTTAGCATTCGACCGCTTGATCTCGGATCCAAGGGCTGCCAAGACACCTGTATCATGGTCGCACCTACCACGACAGTCATAAGCGCGACGCTACGGGTCGCTACTTTGGAGATTTAACATGGTGCGTTAGGCTATCCGATGTTGGCATGTCATACATAGTCATCACTTAGTCACTCATACTACAACAAGGTTAGCTATAAGGTAGGCTATAAGTGTATATTTTTTACTCCTCTCTATCTATTTCTTACGTACTCCTCCGTCCCATAATATAAGAACGTTTTGACACGGTGTAGTGCCAAAAAGCGTTCTTATATTATGGGACATGTGAGTACTAGTATTTATTGCATTTGCCAAGGAGTGACCTCTTCCAATGAAATTGTGTTGCTAAGTTTGCTTCATTTAATTAGCTATAGACTCAAAATTGTCTTTTCACCTAGGTACACGCTAGCACCGCTTTCTTCCTTGGGTCACCAAACTAGTCTCTCTCTTCTTGATTAACGCCACATCAAACTTTATGCCTACGTGGCAAGCTTAAGCACCTGTAGGAGCAAGTAAGTACAATAGTGCGCTTTACATGGCATTTTTGCATATGTGGAGGAAAGAGAGGCAAGGAAAAAGTGGAGAAGTGGGCTCTCATGCAAGAGCCATCTTCTACTACATGGTGGAGCATTGGGAGAGGCACCTGTATGGAGGTGGTCAGAATCGGAGACTCACGCCGGTCGTAGTGCCGCATTAAAATGATAATGGCAAGTCAAATCACGGGGCCCCACCTGTCCAAAGAGTAACTCATTTGTCAAATCACACAGCCCCTCGTTTACAGCAGCCTACTCCCTCGTCTTCTCGTCTCTGTCGAACCGACTAGGCGGAACTGCCCTTGCCGCCATCACAAGCAGAAAAGCCCCGCCTCGACTTTTAAATAGTATACATTATACTAATTTTGTATCCATGGATTGCGCCCAGCGCCATGGAGCAAAGCGTCTAGAAAACGGCGGTACACATGTACGGAGTATACAACATGCCCGTCGCGTTAGCGTCGCACTGACGGTCGGTCGGTTGCAGCACGCTGCTCTCCGAATGGAACGCGTCATATTGCATCCGCACACACATGTGGGACGGCAATTGAGAACCGACCATAGGCACACTCCCCGGCCCCACAAGTCGGGTGACTTAATAGAAGAGGGAGACGAGCGATAGTACTAGAGAAGTGTTGTAGTACTACGTTGGTGCCTGGACGATCCTGCAAGACACGTAAGATCGGTTCGTCCATGCATGTGACCAAACTCCAGCGGACACGCTGGATTGGCTATCGTCTACATCTCGTGCAGGTTATGTTGTACATGGCTGTAGTTGTGGTGAGAACTCTAAAAAAGGTTTCTTGTAATCTCGCTCAATTAGGTGTCATGTGCTTCGGATCACGGCGAGGGTTAAACAAGCGACAACTGAGTTGGTCTAGTCATTGGGGCACATGCACGAACAGTGACTACTCGGCTGCCATCTAGGTCAAGCCGGCTATGTTAATTAGGTCATCTATCGACGGACCCCTTTTCTACGAGTTTATCTTTAATTTGAGCTTTGTTCCTCGTCTAGTTTGTCCGTCGGGATTCATGTTGTCTCCTTTGGGCGGTGAGGTTATGATTTCTTGTCATGTGGCATTTTTTCGTGTTATATGTTATAATCCGGCGCCCGAGATCAAAATGACGACAATTGCGCCTCGCCACGCGTGCATGAAGACTACTCGACAGTCATTGACGAGGTCAAGCTGGCTCGGTAGACAAAAATAAAACTAGTACTACTCCACTATATAGGCAGGAGCCTCCGCGCTAGCTTGCTAGTGTTGCTCTCTTCACACTGTCTCGGCCTCTCCAGATCTAAACACGACAGCGGTGGCCACACACACTCTCTCTCCCTGCTCACCGCTGGTCACAAATCCAGCCGGATCCTCTCCGCCGGGGAAGGTGAGAAGGTGCAACGTTCACGCGGTCGTCCTCAACGACGGCTCTTACCCTTCTTTGGCGCGTCCCGATCAGCCTGCCTTGCCGTTCTCTCCCAAGCTTGGCAGCGAGGAGAGCCTCCGACCCCTTCTTCCTCGCTGCCGTAGTGTGGGCAGATCCGGCCTCCCGCCGCCCACCTAGCGACATCCCGGCGACCATCAGGTATAACTTCCTTTGAAACCGGCCTTGACTTACTTCCCGAGCTCCTGACGTCGCTGCATTTGTATCTTTTACTATTTCTCAGGCCCCCTCGTAGATAGGATCGATCGGTTGTTCGAAAACCACCTATTTTTTACGTTTAAGAGGTAAAACTAGTTCATGCACTCGAATCTAGTACTACTTGGTTCAAACAAGGAAGAAAAGGGGTGGTGGGGGGGAAGATTTGTTACCTGAATCTAGGACTTGGTCGAAAGAGGAAATAATGGGGGCGAAAAGTAGCGGTACTGGCTATCCAACTAGTCTCTAGGTCTAATAGGGAAATAAAGGAAACGCGGTACAAACTCAATATAAACCCGATCTATTGGTTGAAAAAAGGAAAGAAAGTGGGGACTGGGGACAAGTCAGCGAGTAAGTACTGACACTAGATTTGCTAGCCTCACACAAAGATAAGGTGGCTATACCAAAAAAATGGGACCAACCCGGATATCCATTACGATGTTTGTTTCCCGAGCCACTCTTATGTAATGCCCTTTGTAAAATGTAGCGATCGCCTTTGTTAAAAGTAAGGACACGTTAAACCAATGTTGTTTTCAATGTAATGCCTCCAGTAATATGAATCAATGGCACTTCTTTACATGTCCCGCTAAAATTTCCCATTAAGATAAGTTGGTTCTTTTCGTTAGAAATGCAAGCATCTGGTCCGCCTACTCTCCCGTGCCCAAAGTAATGTCGTATTTAACGGTTGTCATAGTTAATCCTAATGCCCACACTAATATCTAGCAATGCCACCGCTTTAGAAATTGCTTTGTCCTTGTAGGATTGCCATTCAGATAAGGAACATGCTTCTTTTCATTTGATGCATGTTTCATCACTTGTTAGTCACCCTCCTTTCCACCTTTTTTGTGCAAATGGAGATATACATTTCACGCTCGATCTTAGTTGAACTGCACAAATGATATCCAAATTATAGTTGAGCATTCCAGGAGCTTCACAACCAACCTTGATGTTGCTCAATTTTATTGCAACTAATGAAGAAGAAGCTCTATGGGTTTCGTTTTACGATGGAAATGGAACCGGGTCGGAAACCCTTTTCTTAAAAAAAATTGAAGAAGAAGCTGCTAGCTCACGGGACATTGCTTCATTTTAGGTGAACTGCACCAAAAGGTCCCATGAATTGAATCATCCATGTTGGTGATCGAAAGAGCCCGACTTGACATCCCAGTCTAACACCCCGGCCTCCATCCTTGCGATGCACGGTACACCTCATTTGCCACACCTTTCGTGGTAGTATCACCGATAAAATGAAGTAATAATACAGTTAAAATAGAGAGTGTGTCATCTCTATCATTTAATTTCCAATGTAGATAAAGAAACTGCTTCTCTTTGTTAAAGTATGTTTCATCAACTAGTCCCATTGTTAATGTTTAAGCGTTTCTGCAAACTGGGGTGCTTAATTTTAGTTGATACGTACAAAAATAGAGATTTGAATGTCTCAAGGCGCCTCCTTGTACTACTGCTGTACACTAATGTTCATCACTGGCAGAAGGTGTATCTAGGAGACTTGGGACGATGTCCAGTATGAGGCGTGCATCAGTATGAGGCGTCGCAGGCCCATCTCGCCCTCGCAAAGATGGCATACTATGATACTATCGCAATATTTTCTTCTATTTATTTTGTGTGTTTCATCAACTAGTGCCACTATAATGTAATCACACTTTTTCATTATCTGTGCGAGCGAGTTATTCATTTGCATTTTGGTGGAACTGCACAAATGTAACGTATGGAACCGGCATATATGCAGAAAAGTGCGAGGTGCGCCAAGTAAAATTACCGACACCAACCATGCTGCATGCATGCATTGGCATCCACCACCAGTGGGATGTGTGGCGCTCTCTGTGGGCGGATCTTTTCAAAGCAAATCCTCTAACCAAATACTAGTAGCTTATATTGGCAGTTTTCTAGGGAGTACTCTTTTCCGAAAAGAAGCACCAATCTATTTTTCTTTATTTGTACACTTTGTGTCACAACTTTGACCCAAAGGTCCAGAGCTATTTTAGGGTGATTGGCGTAGTACTCGGAGACCGATTGTAAGCATGATTTTCATTAGCTGTCACACTGATTGTAAGCATGAGCAGGTGGAAGATTAGGTTAGTGCGAAGCTTACCTTAAACCCTACCCCCGCTGTTGAAACGAGGCGAGCGTCGAGGGAACCGTGGAGAACGGTGGGGAAGCGACGTCGTGCCATCCGGCCTCCTCTTGCGGTGGGAGAACGGATACTCCTGTGGCTCCGGCTGGCTCTGCACCCTCACGAATGGCACACCATACTCGATCTATTCGTTATCCTCTAGGTGCTCGACCTTCGACCTATAGCCCACCACCTCACTTTGTTGTCACCTCGGCGAATCTGTCTCGCTCCATCGCCCGGAGGAGATACTCGATGAACTCGGAGGACTGCGGCGTGATCGCCGCCGAGGAGTACATGTACATCGCCGCCCTCATCGCCCGTCTCGCTCTTTCGCATACATTGCCACATGGCCCGCACTGTCCTCGAAATCTCCCACTCATTGTCAAACCAACTAAGGATATCCTTCAACCTTTGGCTAACTTTACACAGTGGCCGCCACCTGCTCATTCTTTGCATCCTCTCCATAGATGTCCTTCTCGAGTGGTCCGGTGCTAGCTTTGGAAGATGGGAGGAGGAGGCGGTGGTCTTGCAATAGAGAAGAGGGATAGGCGAGGCGGTGGTTTGGAATGGAGATGATGGAGAGGAGAGGAGGTGGTTTTGCAATGGAGAAGATCGAGAAGAGGGAGAGGCGAGGCGGTGGTTTTGGAATGGAGATGATGGAGAGGAGAGGAGGTGGTTTTGCAATGGAGAAGATCGAGGAAGAGGGAGAGGCGAGGCGGTGGTTTTGGAATGGAGATGATGGAGAGGAGAGGAGGTGGTTTTGCAATGGAGAAGAGGGAGAGGAGCGTCGGCAAATGATTTAGGATTAGGCGAGGAGGGGCCGGTATGTGGTGGATCAAAATCAAAATCAATTTACCCTTCAATTAAGAAAGCGACCCCACATTAACTAGTCTCCCTTTTATTCTGGTCATAATTGACCATGATTTTTGCACATAAAATATATGTTATACGTTGCAAAAAATAATATAATTTAAAGTACATTCAGATCTGAACCAAACAATACAATTTTTGGTCACATGCATTCACATTTTGCTTGTGAATACAAGACATGGTCAAACTTTGACCCAAAATACAAAACAACAAAAAATACTTCCAAGACCAGCGCCGCTCTTCCGCTCTTCTCCTCTTAAACCACCGCCGCTCCTCTCCTGTTCCAATCTAAATCCAGCACCTCTCCTCTCCTCGTCCATTTCAAAACCCTCCTCTCCCGTTCCAGTCCAAAACCAGCGTCGCTCCTCTCCTGTTCTAATCCAAAACCAGCGCTGCTCCTCTCCTCTTCCATTCAAAAACCACCGCATGAAGGTGCTGTGGAGAAGTAGATCGATGGAGGAATACAATCGATACGTGAGGATCGCAGACAGCGACTTCTGTGAAGCTAGCGAGGATGTGGGAGATACAGTCTTGGTTTGACAACAAGGACCAACTAGCGGCGACGGCGACATCCATGGCCAAATATCTGCAACAGAGCGAAAAGGCGGCGATACTCCCGGAGGGAGTCGTGCCGGAGTACATAGTGTAAGTGCATCTAGTGCCCCTTAGTGATTTTGGTGTATTGAAGACTTATAGGTTAAGGGACTAATGTGTTTATGAGTGTACACAGGTCTATAAGTCTATGAGGAGTTTGATTTTTACGAGAGAAAAGTCGACCCTAAAAATGAAGTTCTTCAATCAAGACTTTGTTATTCAAGAGTTTCTGAAGACTTTGAAAGTGAAGAAATCGGTGTGACCTTGAAGACTTGATATTCATTTGAGGAACATGAAGCGTGAAGACTTTTGTTTTTGTAGTTTCGTTTTTCTCTTTCTTGAGTCATAGGAAACACCGTCTTTGTTAAAGGGGTCGAGGAAATACTAAGGAAAAATTTCCATGTGATGCTCAACTCAAAATCCTACGCATACCAATCCCTTCGAGTGAAGCCTTTGGAAATCTCATACAGTTCACCAATTTCTTGAGTGAAAGAGACGAAGTTCTTCCGGTCGTGAGAATTTGTTATTCGACCGAGGAGTTAGGAATTCGCCAAAGGCGGATTGCCTACACGATGAGGAACATGATAGCCACGAGGAATTTGAGAGTCAAATTTCCGACCGTTCTTGTCTTCTTGCGCCTGTCCTAAAATATCTTATCCACCTAACGGTCATATCATTGAAGGGCATTTATGTCTTATCATGTCGGGCTGCTCCTAGGCTATAAATAGCCACTTCCCCTACAACCACTAGCTGGTTGGCTTCTCCGAGAGAACTTGACACTTGTCATTTGAGAGCAACCCATCCTCCAGGGACTTTGAGCGAAAATCATCGAGTGAGGAAAACCCAAACCCAAACACCTACAAACCCAAAGTGATTGAGCATCATCAAGAAATTGATCCTGCGTGGATCCGATGCTTGTTACCTTTGAAGACTGTGCTTCTTCCAGACGGTTAGGCGTCATGGTCTAGAAGCATCCAAGAGGAATTGTGGATCGCCGAGTGACCAAGTCTGTGAAGGTTTAGAAGTCGCTGAAGACTTACCACGAGTGATTGGACGAGGTCTGTGTGACCTTAGTTCAAGGAGAATACTGGTGAGGACTTGGTGTCCTGAGCTGCGTGCTCGAGAGATCGGGTGTCCGGATCTGTGTCCTCGAGTTTAAATACTCAAGCTGCTCCAACCAGACGCATAACCGAGACAGCAGTTGGGAACTGGTCTACCAAATCATTGTCTTCACCAACCTAACTGGTTCCATTTCCTCAACCTATTCATTTCCTCATTCTTGTGTTAAGCTTGTTCATATCTGTGTTTGAAGACTTTGATCAAGACTTTCTCAATTTCCTCGGTTCAATTTCTTGATCATTTTGTCTTCGGCTTGTGCTATCCTCGTGTTTACGCTTCACATACTCTTTGATTGTCTTCATTTCATCATGATGACCATGCATGTATCCTGCTATGCTTACTTGAGTACTTATTCCGTCAGAAGTAGTTCTTCGCTAAGGAATTTCCTCACCGATAAATTCCTCAAGAAGAATTCATAAAAATCGCCTATTCACCCCCCCATCTAGTCGATATAACACACTTTCACATAGATCTGCTCCTCTGGGCCATGGAGCAAACAGATTCACCGAATCCGATCGTGAGGGAGCGGTGGTGGGAGTATCTATCCCAGATGGAGCATCCACCGGAGATTGAAGGATCGAGCATCTCTGGTGCCGTTTGTGAGGTGTCCTGCCAGAGCGAAGTCGGTGGAGTCTTCGTCGACCGAACCCAACTACAAGAGGAGAAAAGCAGTTGGCCCAACGACGCTTCCCCGCCATCGTCTCCCTCGCCGTTCACATTGTCTCACGGGGCGGCTATCTGCCGCCGAGGAATAGGAGGGGGCTGCCCCCCCCCCAGCCCAATAGTCGGGCAGGTTGTGAATTGTCAGGAGGAGCTTAGGGTTGTCAGTATTTTCAGGTTGTGAATTGTGTTTTGTGTTGTGTATTTTGAGAGTACTTTCAGATATGAATGTCTTTTGAATTTCAGATTTGCAGTATTGAGCATATGAAGTATTTTATGAATTCTAGAGATCTATTGTTAGCACTTAAAAAATGTAGTTTCATAGGAGTATAAAAGTGCGGAACAATGTGATTCTCGAGAAGAAAGCGCAAGTTTCGGGCCAGATAAGAAACTGCAAGTTCTGCTTTGACATTTAAATCGCAACTTTCAGAGGCGGAGCATTTATATTAACACGGCCTTTTCAAACTGTGTTAACATCATGCTGGAAGTTTTATTCATGGTCGAAACTGGAACTACCGGCTAGTTAACATCATGTTGATCAGCATTCATGCATAGCACATCTTCATATGATGCATAAATCAAAATGCCCACACAATGTCGAGTGTGCGAAACACGAGAAAAGCGAGGGACGAAGTTTTGGCAAGTGTTGGACGTGGTTTTGGGCTGCCTGTCTGTGCTTTCATTTGTAACATGAGCAGCCCACGACCTCGGATGGGAGGTCCATAGGCCCGTTTGTATTTTCTTCAGCCGTCATGTATCGACCGCCTATGGACCTCCCATCCGAGGTTTTATTTTTGGCGAGCCAATTTATGTATTTTTTTGAAGAAAACGCAGAGGTCTGTTCTATTTTTCTATATAAGAATAGGAACACTGTGTCCAACTTGTGTTTCCCTTCTAACTATATTATATATATTTAAATTACTTTATATGTTATTATATATTATTTTTATTGTCATCATATATTTAACACATACTTACATATGTAAGAAAACAATATCCCACATCTTATTAACTTATAAAAATAATTTCTTAACAAATAAAATCCTGGATTGTTTTGGCACGAAAATCCTAGTGATTGTGTACAAAAGCTTGGTAAGATTTAAGGACGAATGTAATAATATCACTTATTATTTAAATATACTTATAACAAAATGCTCGTCCCCTTTCTATTTTTTGATAACATTGCTGGCCCAACCCAACATTATAATTAGAATCAGCCCAGCAAAATCGTGTATTTCGAGAAAGTGCAAATGGCCTGTAATTTTTTAGGAAATAAAATAAATGGGCTGCATGGACGCTTACATTATTTGTTCACCCAGCCCAACTAATGGCTGTAATTCAAAAAAGATCAAATTGATCAGTAAATTCTACGGCATAAAAAAGATCAGAATTCTAAAAAATGGGTTAAATACGTGCCACATTTTTGGAGGCTGAAAGGTGGGCCAATAGGTCGAAGCCAACGCAAGTCGTTGTCAATTTAGTCAACAAATGATTCTGACATGTTAGCCGTTGGATTTACATCCAATGACCGGCACCCATCTTCAATCTCTCGTCTTCTTCCTCCGGTAGCCGTCGGGACCACCTCCCGCCTCCTGCTGCTAGCAGCTCTGCTTATGCACGCTTCGCTATGAAGTGCTACTCCACCGTTGGCCGGGCCATCCCTCCACCCCTCCACACCTCCTGTTCTTCCGTAAGTGCATCTAGTGCCCTTAGTGATTTTGGTGTATTGAAGACTTATAGGTTAAGGGACTAATGTGTTTATAAGTGTACAGGTCTATAAGTCTATGAGGAGTTTGATATTTCTGAGAGAAAGTCGACCCCTAAAAATGAAGTTCTTGTTGAAGACTTTGCTATTCTCAAGACTTTACGAAGACTTTGAAAGTGAAGAAATTGGTGTGACCTTGAAGACTTGGTATTCATTTGAGGAACATGAAGCCTTGAAGACTTTTGTTTTCATAGTTTCGTTTTTCTCTTTCTTGAGTCATAGGAAACACCGTCTTTGTTAAAGGGGTCGAGGAAATACTAAGGAAAAATTTCCATATGATGCTCAACTCAAAATCCTACACCTACCAATCCCTTGAGTGAAGCCTTTGGAAATCTCATACAGTTCGATCAATTTCTTCAAAGGATGTAGACGAAGTTCTTCCGGTCACGAGGAATTTGTTCTCGACCGAGGAGTTAAAATTCAAAGGCGAATCGCCTACACAATGAGGAACATGATAGCCACGAGGAATTTGAGAGTCAAATTTCCGGCAGATTCTTATCTTGGCCTTGTTGTCCCAAAATATCTTATCCACCTAACGGTCATATCATTGAAGGGCATTTATGTCTTATCATGTCTGCTGCTCCCTAGGCTATAAATAGCCGCCCTACATCCACTAGCTGGTTGGCTGCTCCGAGAACTTGACACTTGTCATTTGAGAGCAACCCATCCTCCGAGGACTTTGAGCGAAAATCATCAAGTGAGGAAAACCCAAAAACCAAACCCTACAAACCCAAAGTGATTGAGCATCATCAAGAAATTGATCTGCGTGGATCCGGCGCTTGTTACCTTTGAAGACTGTGGCTTCTTCCAGACGGTTAGGCGTCATGGTCTAGAAACATCCAAGAGGAATTGTGGATCGCCGAGTGACCAAGTCTGTGAAGGTTTGGAAGTCGCTCAAGACTTACCACGAGTGATTGGACGAGGTCCTGTGTGGCCTTAGTTCAAGGAGAATACGGTGAGGATCGGTGTCCCGAGCTGTGTGCTCGCCGACCGGGTGTCCGGACTGTGTGTCCTCGAAGTTTAAATACTCACCGCTCAACCAGACGTACAAATCGAGACAAAGCAGCTTGGAACTGGTCTACCAAATCATTGTCTTCACCAACCTAATCTGGTTCCATTTCCTCAACCCATTCATTTCCTCATTCTTGTTAACTGGCCCTGCATTAGATCTGTGTTTGAAGACCTTGGTAGAAGACTTTCTCAATTTCCTCGATTCAATTTCTTGATCATTAGTCTTCATCTTGTGTTATCCCTGTGTTTACGCTTCTACGTACTCTTTGTTTGTCTTCATTTCATCATGATGACCATGCCCGCATTCTCTTATGCTTACTTACGAGTACTTATTCCATTGCAAGTAGTTCTTCGCTAAGGAATTTCCTCACCGCAAATTCCTCGATTGAAGAATTCATAAAAATCGCCTATTCACCCCCTCTAGTCGATATAACGCACTTTCAATTGGTATCGAGCAAGGTACTCCCTTGTTACGTGTGATTTTGGTTTAACCACCGAGTTTTAGTTATGTCGAATTGGCAGGTATGACGAAAGTGACATGCCCTATCTTTGACGGTCATGATTATCCCAAGTGGAAGGCCATGATGAGGAAGCGCCTCATGGCAATGGATAGCGGTACGTGGACCGTCATCAAATTGGTCTTCTTGATCTGTGCAAGTCGGCGAACGCAGATGATATTCGCAAGTACACTCGACTTGACATCATGGCTAAGTACATCATCTGCTCCTGCCTATCCGGAGATGAATTCAAGCATTATGCATCTTTGCAATGCGAAGCTTATCTGGGACCGAATCTCGATGTCTATGAAGGTCATCGAACCCGTCATGATCCTTGGTTTGAGGACTTCAAGGAATCTCTCAAAAGCGATGACTTTCGAACCAGAATCATCATCTTCGCATCATGTATCATGGCAAAGGGTGACAAGGTAACCGAATGTTCCTCATCCGAGTATAGTGACGATGAATCGATGATGATGGATCTGATGATGATATTGAACCGAAGTTATACCAAGCTTGTTTGTATTGCCACCAAACAACAACATGCCTTGGAAAAGGTTCAAAACATGTTAGGTAAAAGTGATGATATGTTAGGTGAAGAAATGGATCGCACTAAAGCCCGGACTGAAAATCTTCAGAGACTTCAATCTAGGTTTGATAACCTTCAAGGTCATCATAACACTCTCTTGTCTGATCATGAGAAACTTTCTTATGAATTTCTTCAAAGAAAGCAAGATCTTGAGAAGCTAAGAGTGAGTTATGAAGATCTTCAGAAGGAGCGTGATTCATTACTTGCTCAAAAATTCAGCGCTTCTCGTGAAGAATTTGTTCCTCCATGCTTAAAGTGCATTGAGCGTGAATCGCTAATTCTTCATCCGAATGTTCAAATGCTTCAACTGTTACAAATTCTTCACCTGCTCCTCGCTATCACTAATTCCTCATCTCGAGGACATTGCTAGTATCCTTGACAATGCAGGAAATTTGAAGGAATTGTACATGACAGCATGTACAAAAGCCTCAAAGGGCATCGACTCTTTGTGATGTGCTTAAAAAGCAGATCCTCAACAGAAACCCTAGAAAAGAGGGTATTGCCTTTGAGAGGAAACTCAATGTCGATGGAACTTATTGAAGCACAAGCGGTACCCCAAAACCTCATGGGTTCTTTGCAAAGGGACCTCAGTTGATCCATCTAACTTATCTGGATTTACATGTGAATCTCCTCATTCTTCAGATGAGTCATTTGACTCCAACTATAAACTGTTCAAAAATCAGAATGGTGAAGTATTTGCTAGATATGTTGGCACTAACTACAGGAACGGTTCCCCTATGAAGAAAATCTGGGTTCCCAAGAAGTGCCTTGAAAGTCTTCAGGTGAATGTCCTCATGACACCATCTGTGAAGAAAAGGAACCCCGGATCAAACTCTTCATATGGACCAAATTCTTCATATGGATCAAAGTCCTCATACGGACCAAATTCCTCACGTGGATCAAATTCCTCAAAAGGATCAAAGTCCTCATATGATTATCATCGTGCTAACACCTCTTTCGCAGGGTAGAGCTAAGGGCTATGAATATGTGCATTATTCTTCAAACCATTATGTTCATAAGTCCTCGAAGAATTTCTCTGCTTATTCATATGCTTACCCTAACCCCTCTTATGTGAAACGAAATGGTTTGGCCTCTATGCCACCATTCTCTTATGGTGCTTGCAGAGTGATGAACTCTTTGCCACCCCTTCAGATGTGGGTGGTGAAGAAAAGAACTAATCTCTTCTAGAGGTCAGTCTCCGACGCGTGCTTTAACGTCTCAAGAATTTCTTTGAGGACACGACAAACATGCATGAAAGGGCCTTGGGCTAATCATGATGAAATGAACTTTCATTTCACACGTCCTCATACTGCTTATCTGTTAATACTAACTGATGAAATTCATCTGATGAATTTGATATCATATTCTTCACTGATGAAGTATATGAGATTGTAAGTAGTACTAATTCATCTGCAGGATGATCAACCCAAAGCCACTGAGTGGGTTCTCGATAGTGGATGTACAAATCACATGACTGGTGACAAGAATCTATTGATGGATGCTCCTTATCACCGTCACATCTCAAGCATATCATCTTTGGCCGACAAAGGCAAAAGTCGTATTGGGTCTTGGTAAGGTTGCGATCTCTAAGGACATACACATGGACAAAGTCATGCTTGTTGAGTCCTTAGGATACAACCTCATGTCGATCTCAATGCTTTGTGATCTTGATATGGTTGTTGTCTTTGGCAAGTATCGTTGTGTTGTGATCATGGAAGTCGACAATTCCAAAGTCTTGAAGGATTTAGGAGAGGAGACTTGTATATTGTTGATTTCTCTACGTGACCACAACCAGCCGGTGTCTACTTGCAAAAGCTTCAGAAGGCTGGCTATGGCATCGACGACTTGGTCACGCAGGCATGAGGAATTTGCACATGCTTGCGAAGAAGAAGCATGTTATTGGCATTGAGAATGTCAAATTCCTCAAGGATCACTTATGTGGTGCACGTGAAAATTTGGAAAATGACCAAGGCCAAGCATCCGGTGAAGACTATCATGACCACTACTCGACCATTCAATTGCTTCACATGGACCTCTTTGGACCTAAACATTACTCAAAGTCACCAATGATGCATCACTTTATGGCTTTGTTATTGTTGATGATTACTCTCGTTACACATGGGTACACATTGTTACTTACAAACATGAAGTGCGTGAAGTCTTCAAACGATTTTCCTCGAGGGCTTCAACCAACTTTGGTGTGAAGATCAAGCACATCAGAGTGACAATGGAACTGAGTTCAAGAATTCCGGTCTTGATGACTATCTTAATGAACTTGGTATTACTCATGAGTTATCTGCTCCCTATACTCCTCAGCAGAATGGCGTCGTGGAGCGCAAGAACAGAACTCTCGTTGAGATGGCTCGCACTATGCTTGATGAATACAAAATGCCTCATCGTTTTTGGATTGATGCAATTGATACTGCGTGCCACATCATCAACAGAGTATATCTTCACAAATTCTTCAAGAAGGCGCCTATGAACTCCGTGACTGACAAGAAACCAAATGTGAGTTATTTCAAAGTCTTCGATGCTAAATGTTGGATTAGAGATCCTCATCACAATTCTAAATTTGCACCGAAATCACATGAAGGTTTTATGCTTGGTTACGGAAAGGACTCGCACACCTACAAAGTCTTCAACATCGCCCTTCACAAGATTGTTGAAACTGTAGATGTGCGGTTCGATGAAACTAATGGCTCGCAAAGAGAGCACCTACCTTCTGTGTTAGATGAACCAACACCTGAGGAATCTATTAAGTTCAAGGCAACTGAGGATGTCATTCCTCTTTGAAGCATCTCGCTGAAGAATTCATTCCAAAGACGCTGAAGAACGTCGAAATGATGCACCAAGATAATGTGAAGACAATGGTCTTTGAGGAAAATGATCAAATACCTCGGCGACAACCAGCTCATCCTCGCATTGCAAAAAGAAGTACAAGTTGACAAGATCATCAATGACATTGAAGCGCGGAGTCCCTCACACGCTCAAAAGCTTCACATTTATCTAACTTTTGTGGGCACTATGCTTTTGTCTCTATCACCGAGCCCACTAAGGTAGATGAAGCATTTCTGAGCCCGAGTGGATTCGTGCCATGCAAGAAGAATTACATCGATTCGAGCTCAACAATGTCTGAACCGGTCAAACGTCCCATCCTCGCAAGCATAATATCATTGGCACAAAGTGGATCTATCGCAACAAGCAAGATGAAAATGGCCTTGTGGTGAGGAATAAGGCACGACTTGTAGCTCAAGGCTACACACAGTTGAAGGAATTGATTTCGATGAAACTTTTGCACCTGTTGCTAGACTTGAGTCTATTAGCATATTACTTGCTTATGCTAACCATCATGATATAATTTTATATCAAATGGATGTGAAAAGTGCATTCCTCAATGGTAAGCTTGAGGAAGAAGTATATGTTGCTCAACCCCCGTGTTTTGAAGGTCCAAAGAATCTCGACAAAGTCTTAGGACTCAATAAGGCTCTCTATGGTCTTAAGCAAGCCCCTCGGCGTGGTATGATACATTGAAGGAATTCTTCGTGAAGAATGGCTTCACAATTTCACTCGACCCTACTCTTTTTACTAAATCTTATGATGGTGAACTGTTTGTGTGCCAAATATCGTTGATGATATTATCTTTGGTCAGATCTTGACCAACGTTATAGTGATGAATTTGCTTATATGATGAGTGAAGAATATCAAATGTCTATGATGGGAGAGTTGAAATTCTTCTTAGGTCTTCAAATTCATCAACAGCAATGGCATATTCATATCTCAGAGAAATACCTCAAAGATGTATCGAGGAAATTCGCATGCAAGATTGCAAAGGCGCTAAAATTCCTATGCCCACAAATGGCCATCTATGCAATCGATGAAAATGGTATTGACTTCGATCACAAGGTATACCGCTCCATGATTGGTTCTTTATTGTACTTATGTGCATCTAGGCGGATATAATGCTTAGTGTTTGCATGTGTGCCCGATTTCAAGCTGCAAGAAGGAATCACACCATAAGGTTGTGAAACATATTCTTCGATATCTAGCTCACACACCAACACTAGGTTTATGGTACCCCAAGGGCTCTGCTTTTGATCTCATTGGATATTCTGACTCTGACTATGTTGGTGATCGTGTGGACCGCAAGTCAACATCTGGCACTTGTCATTTCCTCGGATGATCTTTGGTCTGTTGGTCGTCGAAGAAATGTAACTTCGTATCACCGCTTCATCGCGGAAGCTGAATACATTGTCTTTGGCTCTTCTTGTGCTCAACTACTATGGATGAAGCAAACTCTCAAGGACTACGGCGTCAACGTGAAGAATGTGCCTCTCATCGTGACAATGAGAGTGCCATCAAGATTGCTCACAACCCGATTCAAGACTCAAGACAAAGCACATTCGGTTTCGCCATCATTTTCTTCGTGATCATGTGTTGAAGGCCGACATCTCCATCGAAAGCACGTGAAGATCAAGAACAACTAGCTGATATCTTCACTAAGCCCTTGGATGAGAAGAGATTTAGCAAGTTGCGGTGTGAGCTAAATATCTTAGAATCTTCAAATGTTCTTTGAAAGGACACACATCCCGACACTTATGCAAAATTGATGACTTAGGTGTGCAACACATGAAGAAACGTTTTCTTCAATCGGTGAAGAATAACACTCTAAGTGTGAAGAAATTAATGAAGAATTTGATTCTCGTAACCCTACGACAATTGTACGCGGTGTCCAAATCATCATTCTTATACGGTGGGTCACGCCACCACCAAAGTTGAAAATCTTCGAATTTGAGTTTTTCCTCGCTTTGAAATTCTTCGCTTTTTCAAATTCTTCAACTTTGCAAAATCTTCACTGTTTCCTTCTTTTTTCTTCATTGGCTATATATATATATATATATATGAGTTTATGTCCTCTACAGCATTCACTTATGGCTATTTCTTCATGTTGCGTTTTTCTGCTAAGTGAATTGTGACACTCCAAAAATTTTGGTGGTTTGTTTTTCAAAAGAACCTTGCTTGGTTTGAAAGAAGGCCACTTAAACCCTTCCTAAAAACCATCTTCTAAGTTTGCCCTCTCAAAAACCCTTTTCTTGGATTTAGTTTCTTTTAAAAAGAAAACACTTTTAGTTTTGGGCTTTTATTTGGTTTTGATCCCTTCAAAATGTTACCATGCCACCTATGGTGAAATTTTTTCCAAAACCCCTCCTCCCACTTTGGTTCAACCCAAACATTCTGTCCAAACTAATAAAAATCCATTTTTGGATTTTATTCCAACTATTTCTCCTCCCAAAATAATTTTGTCTTTCTTTTTGAGCCTAGGTGGATTGCAAAGCAAGTACCCTAATGCTTTTGACTTTTGACCTAAACTCAACACCCCTGGATAGTCCATTGTACCCACAACCCAGAACTATTTTGATCCACTCTTCTCCTGTTCAAATATTTCAAAAGTCACTCACTGCAAGTTCGGACCAGATTTGTCAAATTTGGTGAAATTCATATCTACACCTCTCCAAAAATTCTACAAAAATTCAGGCGGCCTCTAGGTGCAATGAGAGGCCCCTCCACCAAAAACCAGCTCAAGGAAAATTCCCTACATGCCTAGAACATTCGTCAACACCTTGCATGCAATCAAGCTTCGGCCCAAATTCAGCTTAAGTTCGGAGTTTGATGTCGTTCTCCGTCAAGAACTTCAGTCACATGTCCACAGTGCCCTTAGCACGTTGCTGCAGCCTATCCCTCTTGTCCGGAGCTTCACACGAATGCTTGGCGCGTTCTGGCGTCGGTGGCGCTCGCCTCAAGGCCGGGCGCGTTTTATGCTGCGGCAGAACCACCGTAGCGGCCGGCAGAGAGCAAAACTGCGGCGTAACGCCGTTCGGCGCCGCCCAAGCATCCTGGTAGCTCCGCGTGGCCACCTCCTTGCCAGCGCACGCATGCGGCACCGTCGCCGTGGCCTGGCACGCGCAGAGCGCGTTCTCTGCCGCCAGCGACAGGCTGCGGCGTTCCATCGAGGGCAGGCCGTAAACCTCCCCCTTGCTTGCTGGACCCCGAAATGACACCGCTGCTCCACCTAGGCGATGCTCAAGCTCCTAAGCCGACCATCCAACCAAGCGCGCCAGAATCAACTTCGCCGGACTTATCCGTTTCCGACGCAGAACCGACTCGGCCGGCTATATATAGCACCCCGAGCCCTGCTCTCGCCTCCGCACGACTCCACCACCTCACCAGACCCCGCCTAGCCACTGGAAGGGCCTCGAGGGGCCTTTCTTCCTCGACTCCGGCCACCTCCGCCCGCCTCGGGCTCCGGCATCATTCTCTCCGGTGAGAACTCCTCCGCCGCCCTACTCTCGCCCGTAGCCTCGTACCACCTCCAGTAGGTTAACCCCACGTCAATTTTGACCTCCGCAGCTCCCTCCGCAAGATCCACGACTGCTCAACCGTCTCCACGAGCAAGGGTCATCACGACGTGGTGCTCGCCGACGACCTCTACCACCACCCACAGGCGCGGAGCGGTCTGGCGATCACGAAGGTACTCACCGATCTCACCCTCGCCGTGGATCACGCCCGGCGACCACCATGCTCTCCTAAGCCAGCGAGCCCCGACTCCCTCGTCTGAATTTTAAACCTGACAGTGGAGCCCGCCTGTCAAATTTCACACCTGCTTTCTTTTAAACGAAACGTTATTCTGAACTTTTTCCGCAGAGCCCTCGAAACTTTCTCGTTTCATTACAGATGGGTCCTTGGACCAAAACTCTTATAACTTTTAAACAGAAAAGTATTTTGATTGATTCTTTTTCTGTTCTCCTTAGATTTTTGTCTAGTTTTTTATCATATTTACTGGAAAAATATTTGGAACACTTTTCTGTACACTCACGGTATTTACGCTATGCATTTATTTTTTTTTCTTATACCGTAGATACCGGAGGAGGTGACGGAGCTGCAAACTTCGCACAGTTAGATTCCTACTACTCCGAACCAGGCAAGCATGTTTGAACTCTTGATATGATGAGTGTTGTTGCATGTGTGCATTTTAGTATGGTCATGGCATGTTTATGAACATCACTTTGAATGCTATATTTCATGCACATAATCGGAAAGTAAGTGTCGGGAAGCATTATGTTGTTGGATACATATTTGCATAGCCATGTGTTGGCATGAGGATGGGTAAGATGGCAGTGTTGTGACATGCCAGTCTTATGCCAGATTATTTGACCTCCGTGTCATTATGACACCGATCACATTTCCATTCATTCCTTCCTACACTGTCACATGTTTTTCTGAAAGGAATATGGCATAGTAAGTTGCAAACCGCTTTTCTGGTACACACCAAAAAGAGAGGCGGGTGAGGGTTCCATGGCCTGGATTAAAGCCCGCCATCCGTCGGGGGCATGGGTGTTTCGGTTGGGACCGAGAGGGGCACCCCTTAGAGCTGCCAGATAGAAATTTGATCCCATGCTATTCGAGGTTGTGACCTCCCGTCTCAAAGTTTTTCTTGGACATTATCCGTGGTGATTCCTGGCTTCGGAGATGAAATGGGTGTGTACTAGTTGAATGTGTTTCTACTGAAATACCGTGAACGGAACTAGTCCTTCGTGACTCACAAACTGCTGGTCGTGGACAGTTCATCCAAACTCTGCAGAGTCTCAAATCTTTCAATTATCTTGTACTTTGTTCAAGTACGATATTCATCTCATCTTGTCAGGTATCAGCCTCAGCGACAAACTCCGGTGGGATTTATGTGTGATAAATCTGGTTAAAAGATTATTCTTGTGGATGGACTAATCTTGTTATTTACATTTATTACAAGCCCCGTCATGATGTCGCCTCAGACGTCCGATCGTGGCATTTCTTTTAAAGCCTCAGATGTGATGTCGCCAGATGTCCGATCGTGGCATTTCTTTTAAAGCCCTTTCTGTGATGTCGCCCAGACGTCCAATATCATATACGCCTAGTGAAATGCATCTATCTCCTCTCCTCCCCTTCTTTCCTTTTATCCATTTTATATACCTAGTCGAAGACTACTTCAGATTATAGGGCGGGCTTTTCTACCCATTGACCGGGTCCGACTGTGGCATTTCTTTTAAAGCCCTTTCTGTGATGTCGCCCAGACGTCCGACTGTGGCATTTCTTTTAAAGCCCTTTCTGTGATATCGCCCAGACGTCCGACTGTGGCATTTCTTTTACAGCCCTTTATGTGATGTCGCCCAGACGTCCGACTGTGGCATTTCTTTTAAAGCCCTTTATGTGATGTCGCCCAGACGTCCGATCGTGGCATTTCTTTTAAAGCCCTTTCGTGATGTCGCCCAGACGTCCGACCGTGGCATTTCTTTTAAAGCCCTTTATGTGATGTCGCCAGACGTCCGATCGTGGTAGCATTTCTTTTAAAGCCCTTTTCGTGATGTTGCCCAGACGTCCGATCGTGGCATTTCTTTTAAAGCCCTTTATGTGATGTCGCGTGAGACGTTCGACCGTGGCATTTCTTTTAAAGCCCTTTATGTGGTGTCGCTTAGACGCCTCGATCATGCATGCATTTTATTTATTTACCTTTCGAGGCGCCGCTTCCGCATAATTCGATCGGTCTCCAGATTTATTTTTATTTATCAAGTCCTGAAATATTATCATAGTTATCTGAGCATCATCCTCTGCTCATGACGCATTCATGCATTCATTGATTATATCTTTTGTCCGAACTGTCTTGCGAGTACTTTCAAGTACTCACTTGGCTTGTTGATTTGGCCAGATGTCGATGAAGGCGATCTTATGGATGAAGAATTTGATGGCGAGTCCGACGCCTAGAGGAGTCCCAGTCAGTCCCATGCGATCCTGTCTTGATCATTGTATTATCCGCTCGCAACCTCGAATAAATGCATCGAGCCTCAACTCGACGCTTCGATGTGCTGCCAATAGAAGTCAAGTTATCCACCACCATTTTTTATTTTCTCGAGCTAGTAGCATGCCACCACACCCTCATGACATATCCGCCCATATGTAAGATATTGGCGAAGTTTGTAATAAAGCTGTTGAGCAGCCTCAGCTCAACCCTGTAACATATTTGATGCTACTGGTTCTCTGTTTATCAAGCTTTTGTCTACCAGAAAGGATGATTTTTCCTATACTGGGTTTAGAAGATCGGTTTTATCAATAAACATTTTTATTGAAAAGCCGGTCGTGACAGACTTGGTAACCAGAGCCAGGCTGACTGTAGGAAGCCACTAGGTGCGATCGCTAATTGGTTACTAGCATGATAGAGTTATTCATGTTTTTACAAATGTAGACATTTTTTCCGATACAAAGATAAAATTTATGATCCGATCAGTCAATTTTCGCTTACTTTTGTAGATGGCCGGCAACGATCATGAGTCTCAAATGTTCGCCAACGTGCTCGAGGGGTTCGTCAAACTCCTCTCCTTCATCGTTCAGTCGCGATGGGGCCATCCGTGCCCAGCCTTCACGCTTTATCCACACAAGATCAACGATACCGACTATGCACCAGGTCATGCGGTACAATCTGTGGGAGGCCCCGCTGAAATATGCCGCCTCCGATTCATGGGGAGAGCCATGCCTACGTAAAGGCATGCTATGCAGATGGCTGCCCGCGAGACGATAGCCTGCCTTCGATGTTCTTCCTGCAATGAAGACCCGTCGCTACCGCTACCTTCCATGCCATGTGCCTTATACCTGTCACTACTCTTTCTCTTGCCCCAGAGGAGAGCGAGACGATGCCTTTGAGATGCTTGTCGAGTACCTCCGAGCCCTGGAGGCAGCATTCGACTGCATGGTGGATGACCTCGTAGCGGCACGCATGGACTCAGTTCATGGCTGTGCTGCTACTGAGGGAACTCCTGCACACCGCCTCCGCCACCGACTTTTGTGTCATCCGCAGCCTCTCACTCACCCACCATACTCGCCACCGCTTTGCGCCCCGCCTACCACAGAGGAATTTAACCAGGCTATTGCAACCACTCCCGTCCGCCTCTGCACCACCTATTGCACCCACTCCCGTCCGCTCTGCACCACTTGTTGCACCCACTCCTATGCGTGCTGCCCCACCTATTCCACCCACTCGTGTTCGTGTTATTCCACCCTCGGCACCTGCTCCATCCGCTCAGCGCAACGCTTTCTCGTCTGGAACCTATTAGTGAGGAGGAGGTTGATTCCCAGCGTCTTCAAGGCCTCACCTCGGCAGGCCAAGGGAGATCCTCACCATATCCGATTGAGTACGCGTAGACGCCATGCGATGTATCAACTTATGTAATATGTTTTATGTACATAGGTTGTGAGAAGAAGCCTGTTTAAGCATCATGTAGGATCTTGAGAAGTGCACTAGTTTAAATAACATGTCAGGATTATGTACGCATATCCTGAGTGATGTAATGTATAATTATGCCCGCGTGTAAGATATGCACTAGTCTTTCTCCATGCGTATTCATGTGTTTCCAAAAATATCCTGGAGTTTAAAAATGTTCCTTGTGTGTGATTTTATTGGCTTTTGCGACTCTCCTTCTTATCTTACGAAGTTCACAAAATATATCCCCAGAGTGAAAGATGTCTCTGCCTTGGACACGCTCCATGCCAACTCAGCCGTAAGAAAATTATGGCACACCGCAGAACCACAATTTCACTCGAATTCGACAAGTCAACAGGACGGTGAAACAGCTTTTACACAAGTTTGTCGCTTGTATGAACAAAGTCAGCAGCAACACCAGGAAATGATGAACCAATTCATCAATATAGGAAGTAACCGTGGTCAGATCAACCACAATCCAAATTATCTGAGTTACAAAAGACGCGTCCTCCAACATTTTCTCATCTTGACAAGCCTCTTGAAGCCGAGGACCGGCTTGAGACATGGAGAGAAAATTAATTATCGCATGATGTTCGGACCGTGAAAAAGTACTGTATGCACCTCATTATCTCACGAGTGCAGCTGCATCGTGGTGGGAAAACTTCCTGCACATGCACCCCAACGAAAATGAAATCACCTGGGAAATTTTCAAAGAAAGTTTTCATGGGGCACATATTCCTAAGAGCGTCATGAAAATCAAGAAGAAGGAATTTGATGAACTCAAGCAAAGAGCCATGACAGTGTCTGAATACAACAGCCAATTCACACTGCTGTCTCGCTACGCCAATGAAGAACGCATGACCGAGAGCAAGAAGATGGAAAAATTCTTGGAAGGCATGGCACCAGCCCTTAAGTGCCAGCCTAGTTGTGCATACCTTTCCAGATTTTAAGACACTGGTGGATAAGGCCATTACCCTGGAAAATGAGCGACGTAGCCTGGAAGATTTCCGCAAACGGAAAAGGGACCAGACTAATTTCTCTCGCAATCACAGAAGCAAGAAGGAATTTCAAAAGGGGGATTCACACAAACCCCGACGAATAATTCACGCCCAACCAAGAATTTCCATGCAAGAGACAAAGAGTTCACCTATCGCCCAAAGCTACTGTTATGCTTGTGGAGAAGAAGGGCACTATGCCAAGCAGTGTCCCAAGCCAAGGAACTCAACCCCGAAGCTCAATAATGGTGGCAGTAATTCAGCACCAAAGCGAAACAATTTCAACCCCAACAACAACCACCGGAAAGGTCACCTGAACCACGTGACCCAAGAGGAAGCATAACGCCCCCGGATATCGTACTCGGTACGCACTCTCACAACACAATTCCTGCTATGGTTTTGTTTGATTACGAGCTTCTCACTCATTCGTTTCAAAAGTTTTGCTTTGCAAAATAATTTTTCGATGCTTCCTTTGGAAAAATCAATGATCGCCAAGTCCTCGGAATTAAGCAAGTGACCCAGAGTTACTGTCAAGGTGTGGTTATTGAATTTGAAGGTTTGAAGTTTTACGCCAACCTTATTGTGCATGAAAGCAAGGGACTGGATGTCATCCTAGGAATGGATTGGTTAACCACCAACAAAGGTTTTATTGACTGCTTCAACCGTACCGTGATTCTCACCCACCATCATGGGAAGAAAATAAAAGTTTCAGCCAAAGAGAGACAAATACCTCGACAACCTAGATTAAACAAGGTGGACGTTTCTGAGCTGAACAAGGTTCCAGTGGTATGTGAATTTCCAGACGTATTTCCAGAAGAACTACTGTGCATGCCACCAGACCGAGAGATAGAATTCAGCATTGAGCTAGCACCCGGAACCACTCCTATTTACAAGAAACCTTACAGAATGGCACCATCCGAATTGGTAGAGTTGAAGAAGCAAATAAAAGAATTATTGGAGAAAGGATACATACGAGCCAGCTCCTCACCTTGGGGTTCTCCAATTTTATTTGCCAAGAAGAAGGATGGAACAATGAGGTTGTGTATTGATTATCGAGCTCTCAACATGGTCACAATCAAGAACAAATACCCAATGCCTCAAATAAATGATTTATTCGATCAGCTCGCACAAGCCAAAGTCTTCTCAAAAATTGACTTGAGATCAGGATACCACCAATTAAAAGTGCGAATGTAAGATATTCCCAAGACCGCCTTCACCTCCGGATATGGGCTGTATGAGTTCACAAGGATGCCATTCGGGCTAACGAACGCCCCG
Source organism: Aegilops bicornis (assembly GCA_021605145.1). Taxonomy (NCBI): domain Eukaryota; kingdom Viridiplantae; phylum Streptophyta; class Magnoliopsida; order Poales; family Poaceae; genus Aegilops; species Aegilops bicornis. The sequence continues at coordinate 287,035 of JAHIAL010000068.1, forward strand.
CATATTTTTTTTCACCTCATGAACAAAGTATTTATGAAGTATATGGACAAGTTTGTTGTGGTATTCATCGATGATATTCTCGATATATTCCAAAACACCGTAAGAGCACGCCGAACATCTCAGATTGTACTTGGAGAACTCAGGGAAACATCAATCGTACGCCAAATTCAGCACATGTGAATTTTGGCTAAGGCGAGGTAGGTTTTCCGGGCCACGTCTTAACCCAAGAAGGTATTGCAAGAGACCCGAAAAAGTCAAGGCCTTACTTGGCTGGAAACCACCAGCTAACGTAACAGACGTAGAAGTTTCTTGGGAATGGCAGGATATTATCGGAGATTTAAGGATTCTCCACTATAGCAAAGCCCATGACACAATTGCTCAAGAAAGGCAAGAAGTTTGAATGGACAGAAGCATGTGAGAAAAGCTTCCAAGAGCTAAAAAGCAAATTAACAGTGGCACTAGTATTAATCGTGCCAGATATACACAAGAATTTTGAGGTATATTGTGACGCATCCCGGAAAGGCCTCGGATGCGTATTGATGCAAGAAGGCAAGGTAGTTGCGTATGTCTCTAGACAACTACGCAAGCATGAGGAAAATTATCCCACTCATGACTTGGAATTAGCAGCGGTCATTCATGCACTCAAGGAATGGAGACACTTCCTACTTGGGAATCGTTGTGAGATATACACGCACCATAAGAGTCTTAAGTATATTTTCACACAGCCAGAGCTAAACTTACGGCAACGACGCTTGGTTAGAGTTGGTGAAGGATTATGATGTTGGAATCCACTATCATCCCGGAAAAGCAAATGTTGTGGCAGATGCACTTAGCGAAATCCCAAAGACGGATTTACGACAAGTATACCAAAGTTGAGGCTAGAATTTCAACAGGAATTTGTCCGACTCAATCTAATAATGGTCACCGAAGGCAGTGTGTCGAATATAGAAATACAGCCTACCCTGATGGAAAGAATCAAGGAAGCCCAGCACGGACACCCCAAAGATTGAGGGCATAAAAAGAAAAGTGAGTTTGGGAAGAGCCTCAGAATTCAACATGGACGAGCAAGGAATATTGTGCTATGGAGAGAGGCTGTGCGTACCAAATGTCAAGGACCTCAAACAGCAGATATTGACTGAAAGTCACATAGCTCCGTATTCAATCCATCCTGGAGGGACAAAAATGTACAAGGATCTTCAGGAAAAATTTTGGTGGCACGGTATGAAGAGAGATATAGCCACGTTCATTGCTCACAGACTCTTGTCAACAGATCAAGGCCGAGCACCGTAAACCAAATTTGACCGTTAAAATGCAAATAAGATACCCGAGTGGAAATGGGACGAGATTGGAATGGACTTTATCGTTGGACTACCACGGTCACAACACGGAAACGATGCCATATGGGTCATAACTGACAGATTAACCAAGGTGGCACATTTTATTCGGTAAAACAACTTACACCACTCGTAGACTAACCAGACTTTATCTCGCCCAGATTGCCCTGCCTGCATGGAGTCCCTAAGACTATCATCTCCGATAGAGGCACACATTCGTCTCTACTTTCTCGGGATCACCTACAACAGTAATCGAACTCAACTAGCCTTCAAGACCGCATATCACCCCCGTGATCGATGGGCGATTTTAACGCGTAAACCAAATCCTAGAAGACATGCTAAGAGCAAGTGTCCTCACCTACGGAACAGTTGGGAAGAAAGTTTGCCATATGCAGAGTTCGCATACAACAACAGCTATCAAGCCAGCTTGCAAATGGCACCCTTTGAAGCTTTATATGGGAGAAGATGTCGTACCCGCTAAATTGGTTTGAGGTCGGAGACAGCCATATCTTTGGCCCAGATATGCTCAAGGAGGCCGAGGAGAAAGTTAAGACAATTAGAGAACGACTCAAAACAGCTCAAAGTCGGCAAAAGAGTTATTACGACCGAAAGCATCGGGAAATCAGTTTTGAACCCGGAGAATTGGTATACCTGAGAGTTTCACCTATGAAGGGTCTGCAACGATTCAAGATTAAGGGGAAACTAGCACCAAGATTCATCGGGCCATTTCATATAGTGGCCCGACGAGGCAAGATAGCCTACCAGCTGGACCTACCCGAAGACTTATCCGGTATTCACAACGTGTTTCACATCTCGCAGTTGAGAAAATACATGAGCAACCCAGAGAAGCAAATTTCACATGAATATATTGACGTGCAACCAGACCTCACTTACCGGGAGCACCCAATAAAAATATTAGAAGAATCTGAGAGGAGGACCCGACGGAAAACCATTAAGTTTTTTAGAGTTCAATGGAGTAATCACACCGAGAATGAAGCGACTTGGGAGAGCGAGGATTTCCTTCGGACAGAACACCCACACCTGTTTAAGGATCATTTGAAATCTCGGGACTAGATTTTTCCTAAGGGGTAGGTCTTTGTGACACTCCAAAATTTTTGGTGGTTTGTTTTTCAAGAACCTTGCTTGGTTTGAAAGAAGGTCATTTAAACCCTTCCTAAAAACCATCTTCTAAGTTTGCCCTCTCAAAAACCCTTTTCTTGGATTTAGTTTCTTTTAAAAAGAAAACACTTTTAGTTTTGGGCTTTTATTTGGTTTTGATCCCTTCAAAATGTTACCATGCCACCTATGGTGAAATTTTTTCCAAAACCCCTCCTCCCACTTTGGTTCAACCCAAACATTCTGTCCAAACTAATAAAAATCCATTTTTGGATTTCATTCCAACTATTTCTCCTCCCAAAATAATTTTGTCTTTCTTTTTGAGCCTAGGTGGATTGCAAAGCAAGTACCCTAATGCTTTTGACTTTTGACCTAAACTCAACACCCTGGATAGTCCTTTGTACCCACAACCCGTAACTATCTTGATCCACTCTTCTCCTGCTCAAATATTTCAAAATTCACTCACCGCAAGTTTGGACCAGATTTGTCAAATTTGGTGAAATTCATATCTACACCTCTCCAAAAATTCTACAAAATTCAAGTGGCCTCTAGGTGCAATGAGAGGCCCCTCCACCAAAAACCAGCTCAAGGAAAAATCCCTACATGCCTAGAACATTACAGCCGAACACCTTGCATGCAATTGTTTTACATCCAAATTCAGTTAAGTTCAGAGTTTCAGTGTCGTTCTCCGTCAGTAACTTCAGTCACATGTCCACAGTGCCCTTGGCACGTTGCTCGCAGCCTATCCCTCTTGTCCGGAGCTTCACACACGAATGCTTGGCGCGTTCACAGCATCGGTGGCGCCCTAGCCACTTTCAAGGCCGGCGTGCTTTGGCGGCGGCAGAACCACCATAGCGGCCGAGAGAGCAAAACTGCGTAACGCGCCGTTCAGCGCCACCAAGCATCCTGGTAGCTCGGCGTAGCCACCTCCTTGCCGGTATACGCATGCGGCACCGTCAGCGTGGTTCGGCACAGCAGAGCGTGTTCTCTGCCGCCGACGGGCCGTGCGGCCGTTCCGTCGAGGGCAGGCCGTAAACCTCCCCCCCTTGCTGAGCTGGACCCCGAAATGACACCGCTGCTCCACCTAGGCGATGCTCAAGCTCCTAAGCCGACCATCCAACCGCAACGCCGCCGTAATCAACTCACCGGACTTATCCGTTCACGGCAACCGACTCGGGCCGGCTATATATAGCACCCCGAGCCTTGCTCTCGCCCGGGCACGACTCCACCACCTCACCAGACCCCGCCTAGCCACTGGAAGGACCTCGAGGGGCCTTTCTTCCTCGACTCCGGCCACCTCCGCCCGCCTCGGGCTCCGGCATCATTCTCTCCGGTGAGAACTCCTCCGCCGCCCTACTCTCGCCCGTAGCCTCGTACCACCTCCAGTAGGTTAACCCCCACGTCAATTTTGACCCCGCAGCTCCCTCCGGCAAGATCCACGACTGCCCGAACCGCCGTCCGCCGAGCAAGGGTCGCCCGCCCGACGTGGTGCTCGCCGACGACCTCTACCACCACCCACAGGCGGGCAGTGCGGCGATCACGAAGGTACTCACCGATCTCCACCTGCGCCGTGGATCGCCGCCGACGACCACCGCGGCTCTCGGGCGCCAGCGAGCCCCGACTCCCTCGTCCGAAATTTTAAACCTGACAGGTGGAGCCCGCCTGTCAGCCTCACAGCCGTTTCTTTTAAATGAAACGTTATTCTGAACTTTTCCATGAGCCCACAGAAACTTTACATTTCATTACAGATGGGTCCCTGGACCAAAACTCTTATAACTTTTAAACAGAAAAGTATTTTTGATTGATTCTTTTTCTGTTCTCCTTAGATTTTTGTCTAGTTTTTTATCATATTTATTGGAAAAATATTTGGAACACTTTTCTGTACACTCACGGTATTTACGTTGCGTACGTATTTTTTTCTTATACCGTAGATACAGGAGGAGGTGGCCAGCTGCAAACTTCGCATGCAGTTAGATTCCGACTACTCCGAACCAGGCAAGCATGTTTGAACTCTTGATATGATGAGTGTTGTTGCATGTGTGCATTTTAGTATGGTCATGGCATGTTTATGAACATCACTTTGAATGCTATATTTCATGCACATAATCGGAAAGTAAGTGTCGGGAAGCATTATGTTGTTGGATACATATTTGCATAGCCATGTGTTGGCATGAGGATGGGTAAGATGGCGGTGTTGTGACATGCCGGTCTTATGCCAGATTATTTGACCTCCGTGTCATTATGACACCGATCACATTTCCATTCATTCCTTCCTACACCTTTGTCACATGTTTTTAGAAAGGAATATGGCATAGTAAGTTGCAAACCGCTTTTCTGGTACACACCAAAAAGAGAGGCCGGGGTGAGGGTTACATGGCCCTGGATTAAAGCTCGTCATCCGGTCAGGGGGCATGGGTGTTTCCGGTTGGGACCGAGAGGGGGGCACCCCTTAGAGCGCGCGTATAGAAATTTGATCCCATGCTATTCGAGGTTGTGACCTCCCCGTCTCAAAGTTTTTCTTGGACGTTATCCAGGGTGATTCCTGGCTTCGGGAGATGAAATGGGTGTGTACTAGTTGAATGTGTTTCTACTGAAATACCGTGAAATGTAACTAGTCCTTCGTGACTACAATCCGTTGGGCTGTGGTCAGTTCATCCAAACTCTGCAGAGTCTCAAATCTTTCAATTATCTTGCACTTTGTTCAAGTACGATATTCATCTCATCTTGTCAGGTATCAGCCTCAGCAACAAACTCCGGTGGGATTTATGTGTGATAAATCTGGTTAAAAGATTATTCTTGTGGATGGACTAATCTTGTTATTTACATTTATTACAAGCCCTGTCTGCGATGTCGCCCAGACGTCCGACTGTGGCATTTCTTTTAAAGCCCTGTATGTGGTGTCGCCCAGACGTCCGACTGTGGCATTTCTTTTAAAGCCCTTTCTGTGATGTCGCCCAGACGT